>BLAL01000174.1:0-14929 GCA_015698045.1 Rhizophagus clarus | reverse complement strand
TTTGTTAACCAACACGTTATGATTATTAAACATAGGTTATAGCTGAAAAAAATTTTTTATCTTATATATTTCAATACAGGATTAATATACTCTTTTTTACAAAAATACTCCACGGTAAGAATGAAAATATATAGATAATATTGAAAATACTGTAACAAGTTTATAGTGTTCCTCTATTTATCGAATCAAGATATTTACTTTTAGTTCGTCATAAAGATAATAAGATCGCTTATTAAAGCAGCACATAGCCTAACCATTCCTGCTTCATATTTTGATAACGCTTTCAATCCACATTACTATTAATAGCAGTGTTATGCATGAAACTGAATGCATGCGCTCGGAATTCATGAACAACGTCGTCTGGATCGGGACAATTTGTGGAAGTTAGTAGCAAGCAATATAAATTGTCAGAAGCTGCCAGAATTAAGATACCTGTCTATATGAGTCGTCGGTGCCGGGCTAAGCCCCAGCGGTGCTAAAGCCCCTATACATCCCCCCTCCGTGGGAAACCCTACCAGATCCCCTTCCAGTTAGGCTCCAGCGCCTTACGGCGCGTCTCTAACAATACCATGGATAAATACCATTTCCATACCATACCCCCATCTGTCCCAAAAATACCCCATCTGTCCTACCATCTGTCCCATATATAACTACTCAAATTACTAATCTAACAAAGGAAAGAACAAGAAACGAATAAGAAAGGAGAGTATAGGACAGATGGGACAGTAGGACAGATGATAAAAAAAAAATCAGATCACCTTTCCCAGAAAAAACTTTTAAAATTCGGGTATAAAATGTGTCCCATCTGGCCCAATCTGTCCCATTTTCAGGAACGAGCTCAGACACACTTTAAAGTCCAAGTAGATATGCAAAAAAAACCCTATCACCTAGTATGATCCCTATATATACCCCCCATACCATCCTCATATTAGTCATCGATATTGGGCTATGCCTAAGAAATGGCAATATTACAGGACCTATCCATAGAATACCGTACCTAAAAAAAAAAACAGCTAATATCGATCACCCAACTAAATGTTCAACTATCTCTTTTAATGGTTTTTCAAATCCAAACTCTTTAGCACGCTTTGCATTATCTAGTTTTAATCCAAGAATAAATGCTACTTTAATGTTTATATGATCCAAATCCTCATTTCGGGCTATAGCATACAATTTTATTGACTCAAAATATTCACTTACAGAGCTATCACCTTGTGTAGGAGCTGGTATCTCTTCTTCTTGTCACTTTCTAATCTCGAAGTACTTGGAGGAGTTGTTGGTCTTTTCATTGTTATGTTTATCACTAATAAATTGTATCATATTTTCAATTAATCCTCTTTTGTCGCTTCTCTTAAATACCTCTTAATATAAGCCTGAACTTTATCATCGGCATCCAAAATCTTAAGACCAAGTTTCTTAGCCTTCTTGTTTGTAGCCGTCTTCTTTCTCTTTTTCTTAGCATCCAGAATTTCTCTTTTACTATGTGTTTTAACCTCCCAATTCTCACCAGTAAGGGTATTCTTGTGCGTCCCACAAATAATACAATCACCATGAATTCGATATCGACCTTTATCAGTCATATCCTGAACTTCTGAAGACGTTTCTGTCTTCTTTTTACACTTTGTACAATGTATCTCTGTCATATCCACAAATTTGAATTCTAGAAGTAAAACTTTAATTTTGAGCGATATGACCCCTTTAGAGAGGTATTACAAATTTTATAACCTATCAGGGGTACCAGCACGTCTTCTTAAAGACCAAGAGCATTATAACATCTATCGAAGACCTCTAAAGGAGAAAAGATCTGAGCGTCCAAAAGTAATCGTCTGGAAAGAAAATGCTACCCAGCAGTCTGATTTAGCAGAAATGCCTATAGACCCTAAGGGATACCATTATTTTCTCGTAGTAGTAGAAATATCCAGAAGACGAGTAGATGCTGAGCCTATCAAAAATAAGACAGCTAATAGTGTATTAAAAGCATTTATTAAAATATATGGACGTGGTCGTATCCAACCTCCTACCCATAGACTAGAAACTGATTCTGGTTCAGAATTTACCAATTCACAAATACGTGATTTTTTCCTTAATAGCATTGGAGTTATGATGAGATTTGGAGAACCTGAACGTCATAAACAGCAATCATTTGCAGAGAGAGCAATTCAGGCTATAGAAAAACCGCTTTTAGAAGAATGACAGCACAGGAACTAAAAACTGGTGAGACATCAGTAGAATGGTCTGAAGACTTCCATGATATAGTAAGATTAGTAGATGAAAAGTGGCAAAAGATCCGCCTAAAATCCCAGAAGGTCCACCTAAAATTGACAAAAATACAGAATTACTATTAGAGGGGACACAAGTTCGAACCAAACTTCATGAACCTATATCAGTACTTGGAAAAAAATTACATGGTAAGTTCAGAATAGGTGACATTAAATGGGACCCAAAAGTTCGTATAATTAAGAAGCTTATCCTTTCTCCTGAACAACCGCCTACATATTTACTTGATGGACCACATGGCAGGTTAGGAGTATCTAGATGTGCATATACTAGAAAAGAACTACAGGTTATTCCAGCTAATGAAAAACCCCCACCTGATTCGGTCATAAGAGGACGGCCAGAAAGATATGTACCTGAAAAATTCTTAAGCATCGTACTAGAAAGGGTCAACTCCAATACTTAGTCAAATGGGAGCGCTATCCAGAAGATGAATCTACATGGGAGCCAGCTGATAGATTACAAGAAGACGTTCCCAATCTAGTAAACATTTATAATAATACAAAATAGGTTATATTTTTTTTTAAAAATAACCCCAAAAATTATAATTAAACATAGTCGATATATAGGTATCAAAAAAAATAAATTGATATCCATTATATACTAAAAAATGTATACTGACATTGCTACATTCTTAGATATATCCCCAGAGTGGGTAGAAAACTGGCTAAATACTCCAATCAAGGAAACTGGCCACAATGTTAATGCTACTTTCAAGAGAACCGATATATTTCAGATACATGAAATTGCTCGTGTCATCATGTATCAACTTAACCAGCTTGCCGAAGAGGACTACTGGAAAGCTGTAATGGATTATAAGAATAGTGATGAAGAATTAGAACATGCTTATAAAAAATATGTAGGTACGAATAAAGCTCTTAAAGATTCTCTATATAAAAAATTTATGGATTTGGCCGATAAAAAAAAGGTAGCTTTTGCGTATCAAGTAGAGATAAAAAAATTATGTTACAAGGTGGATTTGCATATAAAGATACAGAAAAGATTTATATAATTTATCATATTAACATGCTAGCTAATGGGTTGGATCCTTATGAAATCCCAGGATTCGGTGAACCAGAAGAAGAATCATCTTGGCAACCAGATTACTGGGGAGATGAAGATCCAGACAATCCTGCAAATTGGCAATTGATGCCGAATGAATCTGATGAATCTGATGAGGATCTAAGTGATGATTCAAGCGATTCTGATGAAGATCCAGACTACCCTTATTAAATGGATCTAATTTTATATTTTTTTATGTCCTATTTGCATCTGGAATTATAGGAATAAAATAGTCTTTATCATTGCAGGTAAGGGCGATATGATTTCGAGATTCATGAATATCATAATTATACCTTCTAAGGCACGCTCGGCTCAAACCAATTTCTCTATGCTTATACCCTTTTAGGACTACAAGATCTTCTTTAATGATACAACTACCACTCTGTGGTGGTGAAAGGTTTATCGATACATTTTTTACTATACCAAATGTCTCACCATCCCCTGATGCACCAGTAATACTATGCTTTATAGATTTATCAACTTTTAGTTTTAGTTCGTGACATGCTTCTTCTTGGATAAAGGAAACATTAGCACAGGAATCCGCTAGACACTGAATATTCACCCCATTTACATTTCCATTTATAGCTAAAAGATCTTTAGTATTTTCCAATCGAGCGACATCAATATCCATAGCCGTTGGACCCAAATACTCTTCCTGTACTGCTGGTTGTTCTTGAGGGGCGCTATCATAATTTTCTAATATTTTATAGACGATCTCCTGAATAATCTTTCTGATATCAGCAAGTTTTAGAAGATTTAAGAGCTCCGTTTTAGTAAAATTCGTTGATGGCTTAATAGCAGGGATTTTTACCATTTTAGTGGATTTAGATATCGATTTAGATGGTGCTGATTTAATTGCTGGTGGTGATGGTTTACCTTTACCTTTATTTGAAACTATCTTTTTTTTTGGACGAGCATAATTTCTCCATTCTCACCTTGAACCAATTCTATAGGTACACCTCGAATAGCATTGGAAGTATCCATAGGATCATCATGATCATTCAAAGAAAGTTCACGCATTGCCCTATTTAACTCTCATCTTCACGTCTTTCTCTAGCTTTTGCGATTCTTTTAGCAATCTTACCAGCTAATCTTTGTGCTAATGTATTTCTAGGAGCAGGTCTACCTGGTACAGCATCAAATAACTGTTGTAAATCAATAGGATCCCTATCTTCATCAAACGGATTAGAACCTTCATCAGGGTATGGATCCTGTCCATAAAATCCCCAATCATCCTGATATTGAGGCTTAGGTTTGGTTTAGGTCTATAAACTGGCTTTACATCTCGAGCCTTAAGACTTTCCTGTAATTGACGAATTTGGGATTGAAACCCTTCAGCCTGTTGTTGCAATAATCGACTCATTTCTCCTTGGGTAACTGCATGATTTTGTACTGGTTTTAATATAACTGGCTCCTGACTAACTGGTGGCAATTGCTCTGGAATAATTTGTCTATCCCTCTGATACTGTATATTTTCTCGTCTTTCTCTACCAAGACGTAATTCAGCCTTTCTTTTTTCAACTCGTTCAAGAAGACCTACTAATTCCTCTATATCTCGTTCAGCACCAATCCTTTCAGCCTCAATAGCACAATCATCATTCAGACCTCTTAGAAACTGATTAACTAAAACATCATTACCATAACCTAATAGTTCAGCACTTCTTCTAACTTTATCATAGAAATCTCGAACAGGCATATTTTCCTGAAAAAGGTTACCAAACCTTAACTGACGTCTGGCATTCTGTTGTGTAGGAAATTCATTACGCATTTTAATTAGAACATGACAGGGACGGGCTGGAATTACATACGGATGACCGCACCAGCTCCACCAGGAATTATTGCACCAGCACCAGCACCAGCACCAGCACCAGCAACATTGTGGTTAAGAGGGTCATTAGTAAATTCCATACCAGCACGATTTAGCCAAATATCTCTATTCCCTTCTATGGCATAATCAGGCCAGACATTAGTAACTAGAACATTAGCACCTGCACCACCAGGTGCCATAATATTTCTTGCACCAGAAGGGTTAACCCATGTATTTACTGGACAATTAGCACCAGCATTACCAGCCAAAGCCTTAAATGTGGCCTCATCTCCATGCAAATTACTAAGAAGAATATTTCTAAGTCTAACTCTCTTTCCTAGGATATTAGCATCATACCATCTGGAGGCCGGACCAGTTAAGCAAGCACGAAGTATACCCATAGCTTTCTCCCAACCTGCTGGATTACCAGCAACAGCCGATGGATCAATTCCAATACTATGAATATAGCCCTTATATAACTCAAAAAATCTCTCAAGATCATCGTCATCATTTCCAGCAAAAACTGGCATTCCTATTGCAACGGTAGCCATACTACTGTGGATTATCTGGAGGAGGATTGTTGACTATGGGATTTGCTTGTCTAATTCGAAACCACTGCGCTTGAATTCTAAGTACAGCCAATTGTGCTTGCATTCTATCACGAATTCGTCCCAAGTTTCTAGATGTAAGTCGTTCTATTGCAAGTTGGTGTGTTAATCTATTATTTCTTTGTTGCAAAGTATCCCTAATTCTTCTTTGCCGTACTTGCTGATCTTGTAATTGATTAGCTTGATCACGATTTGCATTTACCAGATGATTTCTCTCATTTTGCAATCTGTTTCTCTCATTTTGACATGCAATAAGACGTTGTCTAATACCATGAATCTCACGTTCTCTAGCATTGGTCACTTCTTGCAAAAATCTTAATAAACCAGTCGAAGTATCAAGCTCTTCCCTAGTTTGTCTTGCTCTTTCTTCAACCTGTATACCATGAGCTATAATCAATCCAATAATATGCTTAATCTCATGATTAATATTTATAAGATTTGGTGTAACAGTCATTCGACCATTTACCAGCAGGGCATCTGCGCCATTCTTAAGTGCATTAATTAGCTGATTAATATCCATTGCTACTAAATGTGCTGGAGGGACGCCTGTAGGATCAGTGGGAACATATGCCATTTTGAATATACTATACACTATATACTACTAATTGCTTAAAATGGACTTATATGTGTACAATTTGGATGAGTATACCGGTGATACTAGGCAAGGAAATGAATATGCTCCAGTATGGAATTTTCGTCTTGCTGTAGCCGGTAGCTCAGATTCTGGAAAGACTACTATGCTTCTTAATTTACTAATGGGAGATGCAAAAGCCAAAGAGGATGGAAATCGATATATTCTTTGTGATGAAATAGTCCTTATTTGTAGGTATTTAGACGAACCTAAATGGCAAATGGTAAAAGATTTCTTTGATGATAGTGAAGACGTTACTTTTAGAGCGATTTCATATCACCAAATACCGGATGTAGAAGACTTTGACCCCAAAATTGCTACTGTAGTTATATTTGAGGATTTAATGGATGCCCCTAAAAACATCCAAGAAAAAATAACTGGATACTTTACCCATGGACGACATAGAAATATTTCGGCTATTTATGTAGCCCAAAGATTCTTTGCCATCCCAAAAGCAATTCGAGAAAATGTAAATTATATTTCTCTACATGGTGGGCATGGTAGTTTAAGTGATACAAAGCGCATCATTAGCCAATATACTAATGAGTCAGATTCTCTTGCCCCAATCATTGATGAACTAACCTTAGGTAGGGAATTCATAGTATTTGACTTAAGACGCCCTAAAACTGACCCTTTAGCAATCAGAGTTCGATGGGATACTAGTCTTAGAACTTTTATGGAATCGTCCTTGAATAACGCTTCTAAAATGATCACGTGTTCATCTAAGATCGATCTAAGATCATCCAAGAACGATTCTAGAATCATCACAGATTCATCTAAGATCGATCTAAGATCATCCAAGAACGATTCTAGAATCATCACAGATTCATCCAAGAATGATCTAAGATGTCGATTTACTTCTTATGGGCAGAAGGCAATAGCTGAAGCTAAAAAGAATAATTTGTTAAAGGAATTTGCCCGAAACTTTCCTTCTCCTAAGGAACGTAAACTTTACTTAATACCAGACGCCTTATCGAAGGTAAAAAATTCAGAAATTTGGGCTAAATATGTTTTTAGAGAAGCTTATGGAATAAATGATCGTACTCTTGGAGATGAGTATAAGAAATTCCTGTCCCAAGTTAAGAATGTATGTGTTACTAGAAATAATTCCCCAGTATCAGTAACACCTTTTGATCGATATAGAGAACTTTTGAATGAGCGTCCTCTAAGTGACGAAAAAATAATAGAAGGTATTGAAGCACTTCTAAAACTATTCAATGATGGCTTAATGAAAAAGCCTACCCTACAAGTGGGAATTAATAGTCTATTCCATTCTTTCTAAAAAGCTCAAGTAACTCTTCTCTAGTCGCATTTATAGTTATAGTACTTTTTTCCTTACCATCTATTACCATTCTTGACATTTTTGTTACTATGCCAAAGGCCTTCAATGCACGAGAAACAAAGTTTTTGCTTAAGGGATTATCTATTACAATACAATACATACCATAAAATACGGCAAAGGGTTCATTTATCCCTTCTACTACATATAAATCAAATAAAAATCGATATAAAGCTTTTTCTCCTACATCCCTATCTAGCTCATTAATTCGTTTGAGTAGCCAAATCTTGATCGATTCAACATCTGGTTCAATACTATTTAACTGTTCCTCATAGTCTCGAGTAAAGGTAAAAGTAAGTTCATCATCTAGAGAGACCGATCTATATATTTTGATTAGCTTATATATATTTTCATGTAAGCTGTCTATATCGGTACATCTTTGTACAGTTCGTCTGAATTCGATAGTAGATAGGCCTCTTCTTGGCTTGGCCAATACAAGTCCACAAACTGGGCAGTATTTTCTAATTTGCTCAACCATTTTTTTCAGAATTATCTACATAAAAAATGAAATTATTTAATTACCTGTTTTTATATTCATTCTTTACTACAGTCTTCACAAAGACCGCTCTCAGGTAATTCGTTAAGATTTACAGGCATTTGGCACTCCCTGCATAAGGCAATATTAAGTTCGGCAAGCCTTCTTGATTGTTCCTCTCGTTGTGCTTCTCTTCTTCTTTGTCTAGTAAATTGGCGTGCTTCTTCAACCCCTTGCCTATAACTTGGATTAAGTCGTTCCCATTCAGCACGATGAACAGTTATATTACGTGCAGTTTCCAAGTATTCAAGTCTAACCTGAGTATCTTGCAAATACAATAAAGATGGATTAGACTGCGCGATTTCTGCATATCTTGGAGGAACAAGATAGTAATCTTCTATTATTTCATACCCAGCCCTTTGAATTAAATAATAATACGTTCTAGTTCCAAATTGAACCATACGTCCAGTATCTACATTGAGATAGCTTTCCCTTACAGAAGGAAGTGGAGGTGCAGTTGCTCTTCGAACCAATCCACTATCAAGATAATCATATCCTTCTAAAACTAGCTGATTGAAAGTTGAACCACCAACACGAATTGTTCTGCCGGTCAATGGATTAGTAGTATATCTACTTAGCTACGCATCTTTTTTATTGTTACTTTAGTAACTAGGCTATTATTCAATTACGATTTTTTTCTAAAATGAAAAATCTCTAGTGACAAAATTACTTCGTCATCAGCCTTTGCACAAAATTTTTAATATTGCCTAGTGACAAAGTTACTTCGTCATCAGCCTTTTATGCAAAAAATGAAAAATGCCTAGTGACAAAGTTACTTCGTCATCAGTATTTGCACAAAATTTTTAATAATAAATTTATAGCTTATTACCAAGAAGTTCATCTAAGACGTCCTCAGCTTCATCTTCAGTAAGTTTACGTCTAGGTGGTACTTCCTTAGGAATACAATTATATAAATCATAGACCTTTATAATTTTAAAAGCAAGATCTGGATTATGTGAATACTTTGCTCGAATCATAGCAACCTTCTCAGCATGCGATTCTTTATTTGGCAATAATTTCTTAGCTGTATAACGAATATAGCCTTCTGGATTGTTGGCAGATTCTATTTTCTTAATATAGTTTACGTGATTCTTTATAAGATAACTTTCTTTACCGTATCCATCTTGTAAACCTGCCAATATGACACCTTTTAAAGCTTTTATAATTTCGGCCAGATACATTTCTGGCTCGATAAAACTAGGATGCTTGTTTGTGAATGGGAATGAGTCGTCGTGTTCCATCTTTGTACTTCTACATCTAAGGAAAAAAATATTTAATTATACGGTCCATACCACTTGGTTGGCATTTTTTACATGACACTCTCCTTCTTTTTCGAATTTTAGAGCTTTTAGAGTCTTAAATGCATCTTTAGCACAGGCTATAAGAGGAGAAGAGTTAACGTCTTCTTCTAGAATGAACCCATCAGTATGAATACGTCTGACTTTATCCACATAGGGTTGTACCATTTCAGAAATAAACTTTCGACCATGTGCTAGAAGGAATGGAGCAATTCTAGGGTATTCACCTTTAAAGGGATTACCTGGATTCGTAAACTGGAATCTCCACTGCTCTTCTCCTATTGGTACAATCGAGTCTAATACCTCACCATCTGGAAAGTCAAAAGATTTACTCGATGTTGTAAGAGTCTTGTATGTTTTCTTTCTTTGGCAAAGTGCACCCCATAGTGTATTAAGAATTCTTTTAGCTACTTGGCTAGCTATACCACCCTGATTCTTAATTTTTAAGAGAAAATCTACATACTCTCCAAAGATTACACTGCCTCGAATTCGAGTTTCTTTTTCATAAATAAGAGCATTAGAGACTCCATCCTGAATTAATGTAACTTGGAGACCAAGAGCTCTGGCACGTGTAAGATCAATATGAGTATATACATTATGATAATTATATCGAAATAGTGGGGTATCCTTTTTTTCAATACTTGCACGAAATATTCCAAAATGGCTATATCCTCGATGGTTAGTAAAGTCTTTTAAAATCTGAAACTTACCTTTACCGATAGGAAAGTTTAAAGCTGATTGCTGAATACTAGGATAAAGACTTGTTTTATCGTAACTTCTTCCATATCCTTTCCAGTTATTTTGTGCCCAGATAATCCCTCCCATCATTGCTTTACTTATCCATTGTGCTTCAAGTGCATCAAGAGGTTCATTAGCAGGAATACCTACACTTAATTTTTCGAATAACCATAAAGCCGTTTTCTTTATGTTCCAATCAAGTAATGATATATCAATTGGGATGCCTAGCTTTTTCGTCTCCTGTAAAAAGGCATCTCGTTCAGCATTAATTCTGATATATGCCTTTTCCAATGATTCTTGACGTTTAGCTGGAACGAAAGAGTAGTTTTTGCTAAACTTAAGTTTTTGAAATTGCTGGACGGTAATAGACTTAATTGCCTTTCCATTATATATTTCAACAGTATCTTTTACTTCATTCTCCTGATAAGTTATAGGCTTCTTTGGCCTTTTACATTCAAAGCTGGGATGTTTTCTATCTGGATTAAGAGTGAGGGAATAATGTCCATTAGTGAGAGTAAGGGTTATTCTTCTTTGTGCTGGACTCTTAGAGATATAGGTATGATCACCTACAACATTGATAGCAATACTTCGAGCTAATCGTTCTATTTTTTCAATACAGGCAATTGGAATAGGATCATCTCGTGCCAAATTTAGATAATCTTTAATGTACTCAGGCTTTTCAATACTTTGAGGCATATTCGAATAAGAGCCATAAGCCATTTTTAAGCACTGATAAAGACAATCATTTGTATCGCCACATCCACCTGATACTGCTGGTGAATCCCTCATATAGATGATAAAGTTATCAAATCGCTCTGGATCACCACTGTCAGGTGGCAATTGACTCGCATCATAGTGATCAAGTAAGGAGAAAAGGTTTGCGTCTTCTCCATTTGTAGTCCATTGACCAGGCTTCCAATTCTCATAAGGAAGTAGGATTTGAAACTGTTTGCCTGGATATCGGGCTTTAAGTTTTTGATCGAGATTTGCAATTCCTCTTCTAGAGAACTGTCGGCCACTAAACTTAACTTCTATGATATCTGGCCTATTTGGTAAATGACGAACTAGTCTTGAAAACATTTCTTTGAAATATATAGTATTTATTTAATTACTAATTTTTCGTTACTATATTTGAAAAAATAAAATAACTAGCCCTTATAATTGATCAATTTCATCAAATAAGCCATCATCATCCATCATCATAATCAGATTCCTCACCATTGGCCTCCATACATTCACGTTCATTTATTGTGCTATGGCATTCTATTATCTGTGGTTGTAATTTTGCAACTTTATAGCCAGAAGGAGGTTCTACAAATACGGTTTCCTTATTCTCAATGTATTTTCTTAGATAGTCAGCAAGTTCTACGCATTTTATGTGCCTATCCACCTCATCATTATATTTGATCCATTCTTTTAGCTTATCTATGGCATCACCAAATTTGACGAGATACAGATTATCTCTTCTTGCAATTTTATCAAATTCCTCCAATTCGGCTAAGAGTAATTCCCAGTCATATTGATCATCTTCGTAATATTTAGCCCAACATTCTTTGGCTGTAGAATATAGCTCATTTATCATTTCATCACGAGAATTCTTGTACCAGGGCTTTATGTGGTCATATTTATGTCTATCTATCCATTCCCAATATTTGGCGGTATTCATTTTAGGCATGGGATCTGGATTAGCTTTTTGAACTGACTTTAGGTCTTGCTTTGGTAATTCTTGTGGTGTAGATGGTTCGATTGGTTTAGAAGAACCAGGTATTCCGTATGGTTCTGGCTCTATCTCTGGTTCTTCCTTTACCTCTGGTTCTTGCTTTGGTTTAGCTGAAGCCGATATGAGATTATCTAGTTCCATTAAATAACCATCTATTAGGTTTTCAAATTCTGAAGCAGTGGGATCTGATGATACTTCTACCTTTAGATGCGCTGGCTTTGGAGGAACTGGTGGTGAACTTTTCTTTTGCTTATTTGGTATATCAGCTCCAATTTGTGCTAAGAACTGATCGAGAGCTTTGGGGTCAGATATAGATTTTTTAGGAATATCAATATCCTCGATATCAATCTCATCAGTTTCATGAATCCAGTTATTGCTAAGATATTTCTTGTATAAAGTTTCTCTAGATATATTGTAAACTCTAGTACGGTTTTTATCTATATAAATTCGTTCACTTGTTATATTTAACTCATTAGATAATGTTCTTGCAACCACAACTTTAGATAATGGTGTAATTCTTCTATTTTCACAGTAACTCGTATAGGTGGCGTATAATATGTGAACTGGTAAGGATGTAGTAGTATAATCAGCCTTTGCTATATACGTCTCCTTTATAAATTGAAACAAAGGTGGAAGAGTAGATACGATATGCTCTTGCTTAGATGCAGTCATAGGAGGTGGGTTGCCATTAAAATCTGGATATTTATCGGCAATAGCTTTAAAGTAAGCATAAAAGGCCTCACCCACTCCTGGATATTTCATTGCATCACCTAACCGTTTGAAATATTGCAAATCTCCTTTTCGAGCAGGTGAGATATCTAGGAAAACTGTTCGTCTATCATCATTCTCAACTCTAAGAGCATTTTCATTAGTGAGAACGATAGTAGACATAAAGTTTTTATATTGGGTAGGTGTTTTATATTTTTCATGAATTTCAATAGTATCGCTAGTAACTTTATCTTTAAGAGCGCGATATAATGAATTCCATTGGCTTTTTTCTGTTGGCATTTCTTCAAGTAAAAGGAGTACTTTACCTAATAATTGCCCGTTAAAACTACCCAAAATTGTTTCAGGATCGCTCGTCTTATAGACTAGCTGAGTACCTAAAACATAACGCTGGATAAAATCAGTTATAATACCTTTACCCCAGCCTTGACCTGATTTAAGATAAAGAATCGAATACATTTTTCTACCAGTAGCCATACCAGCAAACCATTTGATAATGTATTCAGTTACATTCCAATCTCCTGAACACCAGACATCCCGAATATGAGTAAATATGATTTTGACTGCCTGATGAATATTGGCTGAAAAGTCTGTTAAAGGACGTAATTGGTGTAAGAACCCTGGGAAAATATTAAGATAGAGTTGACCTTGAATTTTATAAATACGTTGCTTTACAGGATCACAAGTTGCTACACATGTTGAAGAATTATCATATATAAACCATTTGGCAATGTTAAATTCTGTCTTCGTTGGAGGATGTTCGGAATTAGATTGCTTAAAGAAGGTTTTAGTTATAGGACGAATGAGCATACTAATATTTTTCATGGGAATATGCTCAAAATTCTTAATATCAGGTCGCCACATAAATACACCATGTGGATTGGAACAGAGAATGAAGTAACTGCAAATATATCGCTTTGCTTTTATAATGTCATCTAAACTGTTTGCCTCTTTGATAAGCTGTTTTAGTATATCAATACTATATGCTACTTTAGATTCACCGAATTTCGAGATTACTACTTGATTACTCATTGTTAGTTGGATACTTTAGTAGAAGTTTTGTTTAATTTATTTTTTTTTGATACCTATATATCGACTATGTTTAATTACAATTTTTTCAGGTACGGTATTCTATGGATAGGTCCTGTAATATTGCCATTTCTTAGGCATAGCCCAATATCGATGACTAATATGAGGATGGTATGGGGGGTATATATAGGGATCATACTAGGTGATAGGGTTTTTTTGCATATCTACTTGGACTTTAAAGTGTGTCTGAGCTCGTTCCTGAAAATGGGACAGATTGGGCCAGATGGGACACATTTTATACCCGAATTTTCAAAAGTTTTTTCTGGGAAAGGTGATCTGATTTTTTTTTATATTCATCTGTCCTACTGTCCCATCTGTCCTATACTCTCCTTTCTTATTCGTTTTCTTGTTCTTTCCTTTGTTAGATTAGTAATTTGAGTAGTTATATATGGGACAGATGGTAGGACAGATGGGGTATTTTTGGGACAGATGGGGTATGGTATGGAAATGGTATTTATCCATGGTATTGTTAGAGACGCGCCGTAAGGCGCTGGAGCCTAACTGGAAGGGGATCTGGTAGGGTTTCCCCACGGAGGGGGATGTATAGGGGCTTTAGCCACCGCTGGGCGTAGCCCGGCACCGACGACGGAAGACATTATAACAACTATACTTATGGAACAGAAACTTTTTTGCACATACAACTGGCATTAACCATGAACCTACCCATTCCCTTTAACACATCTAATGTTAAGAAGTTTTTTTCCTAAAGAAAATACAGAAAACTCAAGTCCATTGTCAAATCAAAGAAATAGCACTAACAATTGCCACTCTATTTTTAAAAGTATTTGTCACAATGAATTTACAATGTTATTTTGTTGCAACAACGTTAATAAAGAAGTAAAAAAAAATGACGGAACACACAAAAGGCATAAAAAAAAGATATAAGAAAAAATCCAGCAGCATATCAACGCATTGCATATGTACAGATTTCAACACTACAAATATAGAAGAGGGTGTATATGATTTTAGAAAGAAAAAAATCCTAAAACATAATGAGCAATGGTCAATAGCATTAAAAAAAGCAAGAAAAACATATAAATCAAACTATCAGAAAAGGAAATAGGATATTTTGGAAGGTGTATAATAATACAAAAGTATACAA
>BLAL01000173.1:0-36594 GCA_015698045.1 Rhizophagus clarus | reverse complement strand
GATAAAGGAAACATTAGCACAGGGAATCGCTAAACACTGAATATCTATCCCATTTACATTTCCATTTATAGCTAAAAGATCTTTAGTATTTTCCAATCGAACGACATCAATATCCATAGCCGTGGGCATAATATTCTTCCTGTTACTTGCTGGTTGTTCTTGAGGGGCGCTATCATAATTTCTAATATTTTATAGACGATCTCCTGAATAATCTTTCTGATATCAGCAAGTTTTTAGAAGATTTAAGAGCTCCGTTAGTAAAGTTTGTTTGTGGCTTAATAGCAGGAAGTTTTACCATCTTAGTCGAATTAGATGCGATTTTGTCGATTTAGATGGTGGTGATTTAGACGCTGATGGTGATTTAGTTACTGGTAGTTTACCTTATTTGAAACTATCTTTTTTTTGGACGGAGCATAATTTCTCCATTCTCACCTTGAACCAATTCTATAGGTACACTCGAATAGCATTGGAAGTATCCATAGGATCATCATGATCATCTAAGGAAAGTTCCCGCATTGCCCTATTTAACTCATCATCTTCACGTCTTCTCTAGGCCTTTGCTATCTTTCTAGCAATCTTACCAGCTAATCTTTGTGCTAATGTATTTCTAGGAGCAGGTCTATCTGGTACAGTATCGAATAGCTGTTGTAAATCAACAGGATCCCTATCTTCATCAAATGGATTAGGACCTTCCATCAGGGTATGGATCCTGTTCATAAAATTCCCCCAATCATCCTGATATTGAGGCTTAGGTTTAGGTTTAGGTCTATAAACTGGCTTTACATCTCGAGCCTTAAGACTCTCCTGTAATTGGCGATCTGGGATTGAAAACCTTCAGCTTGTGTTGCAAATAATCGACTCATCTCTCCTTGGGTAACTGCATGATGTTGGACTGGTTTTAATATAAACTTGGCTCCTGACTAACTGGTGGCAATTGCTCTGGAATTAATTTGTCTATCCCTCTAATTACTGTATATTTTTCTCGTCTTTCTTTACCAAGACGTAATTCAGCCTTTCTTTTTTCAACTCGTTCAAGAAGACCTACTAATTCCTCTATATCTCGTTCAGCACCAATCCTTTCAGCCTCAATAGCACAATCATCATTCAG
Source organism: Rhizophagus clarus (assembly GCA_015698045.1). Classification (NCBI taxonomy): domain Eukaryota; kingdom Fungi; phylum Glomeromycota; class Glomeromycetes; order Glomerales; family Glomeraceae; genus Rhizophagus; species Rhizophagus clarus. Next base: position 35,486 of record BLAL01000173.1, on the reverse strand, counting down.
ACCTCTTAGAAACTGATTAACTAAAACATCATTACCATAACCTAATAGTTCAGCACTTCTTCTAACTTTATCATAGAATCTCGAACAGGCATATTTTCCTGAAAAGGTTACCAAATCTTAACTGGCGCCTAGCATTCTGCTGGTAGGAAATCATTACGCATTTAATTAGAACATGACAGGGACTGGCTGGAATTATATACGGATGACCGGCACCAGCTCCACCAGGAATTATTGCACCAGCACCAGCACCAGCAACAGCACCACAAACATTGTGGTTAAGAGGGTTATTAGTAAATTCCATACCAGCACGATTTAGCCAAATATTCTCTATTCCCTTCTATGGCATAATCAGGCCAAACATTAGTAACTAGAACATTAGCACCTGCACCACCAGGTGCCATAATATCTCTTGCACCAGAAGGGTTAACCATGTAGCTACTGGACAAATTAACACAGCATTACCAGCCATACCCTTAAATGTGACCTCATCCTTCATGCAAATTACTAAGAAGAATATTTCTAAGTCTAACTCTCTTTCCTAGGATATATAGCATCATACCATCTGGAGCCGGACCAGTTAAGCAGCACGAAGTATACCCATAGCTTTCTCCCAACCTGCTGGATTACCAGCAACAGCCGATGAATTAATTCCAATACTATGAGATATAGCCCCTTATATAACTCAAAAAATCTCTCAAGATCATCGTCATCATTTCCAGCAAAAACTGGCATTCCTATTGCAACTGTAGCCATATTACTGGAAGATTATCTGGAGGAGGATTGTTGACTATGGGATTTGCTTGTCTAATTCGAAACCACTGTGCTTGAATTCTAAGTTACAGCCAATTGTGCTTGCATTCTATCACGAATTCGTCCCAAGTTTCTAGATGTAAGTCGTTCTATTGCAAGTTGGTGTGTTAATTCTATCATTTCCTTGTTGCAAATTATCCCTAATTCTTCTTTGCTGTACTTCTGAACTTGTAATTGATTAGCTTGATCACGATTTGCATTTACCAGATGATTTCTCTCATTTTGCAATCTGTTCCTCTCATTTTGACATGCAATAAGACGTTGTCTAATACCATGAATCTCACGTTCTCTAGCAATTGGTCACTTCTTGCAAAATCTTAATAAACCAGTCGAAGTATTCAAGCTATTCCCTAGTTTGTCTTGCTCTTTCTTCAACCTGGTATAACCATGACGCTATAATCAATCCAATAATATGCTTAATCTTATGATTAATATTTATAAGATTTGGTGTAACAGTCATTTGACCATTTACCAGCAGGGCATCTGCGCCATTCTTAAGTGCATTAATTAGCTGATTAATATCCATTGCTACTAAATGTGCTGGAGGGGGTCCTGTAGGATCAGTGGGAACATATGCCATTTTGAATATACTATACACTATATACTACTAATTGCTTAAAATGGACTTATATGTGTACAATTGGATGAGTATACCGGTGTACTAGGCAAGGAAATGAATATGCTCCAGTATGGAATTTTCGTCTTGCTGTAGCCGGTAGCTCAGATTCTGGAAAGACTACTATGCTTCTTAATTTACTAATGAGAGATGCAAAAGCCAAAGAGGATGGAAATCGATATATTCTTTGTGATGAAATAGTTCTTATTTGTAGGTATTTAGACGAACCTAAATGGCAAATGGTAAAAGATTTCTTCTTTGATGATAGTGAAGACGTTACTTTTAGAGCGATTTCATATCACCAAATACCGGATGTAGAGACTTGACCCAAATTGCTACTGTAGCTATATTTGAGGATGTAATGGATGCCCCTAAACATCCAAGAAAAAATAAACTGGATACTTTACCCATGGACGACATAGAAATATCGGCTATTTATGTAGCCCAAAGATTCTTTGCCATCCCAAAAGCAATTCGAGAAAATGTGAATTATATTTCTCTACATGGTGGGCATGGTAGTTTAAGTGATACAAAGCGCATCATTAGCCAATATACTAATGAGTCAGATTCTATTGCCCCAATCATTGATGAACTAACCTTAGGTAGGGAATTCATAGTATTTGACTTAAGACGCCCTAAAACTGACCCTTTAGCAATCAGAGTTCGATGGGATACTAGTCTTAGAACTTTTATGGAATCGTCCTTGAATAACGCTTCTAAAATGATCACGTGTTCATCTAAGATCGATCTAAGATCATCCAAGAACGATTCTAGAATCATCACAGATTCATCTAAGATCGATCTAAGATCATCCAAGAACGATTCTAGAATCATCACAGATTCATCCAAGAATGATCTAAGATGTCGATTTACTTCTTATGGGCAGAAGGCAATAGCTGAAGCTAAAAAGAATAATTTGTTAAAGGAATTTGCCCGAAACTTTCCTTCTCCTAAGGAACGTAAACTTTACTTAATACCAGACGCCTTATCGAAGGTAAAAAATTCAGAAATTTGGGCTAAATATGTTTTTAGAGAAGCTTATGGAATAAATGATCGTACTCTTGGAGATGAGTATAAGAAATTCCTGTCCCAAGTTAAGAATGTATGTGTTACTAGAAATAATTCTCCAGTATCAGTAACACCTTTTGATCAATATAGAGAACTTTTGAATGAGCGTCCTCTAAGTGGTGAAAAAATAATAGAAGGTATTGAAGCACTTCTAAAACTATTCAATGATGGCTTAATGAAAAAGCCTACCCTACAAGTGGGAATTAACAGTCTATTCCATTCTTTCTAAAAAGCTCAAGTAACTCTTCTCTAGTCGCATTTATAGTTATAGTGCTTTTTTCCTTGCCATCTACTACCATTCTTGACATTTTTGTTACTAGGCCAAAGGCCCTCAATGCACGAGAAACACAGTTTTTGCTTAATGGATTATCTATTACAATACAATACATACCATAAAATACGGCAAAGGGTTCATTTATCCCTTCTACTACATATAAATCAAATAAAAATCGATATAAAGCTTTTTCTCCTACATCCCTATCTAGCTCATTAATTCGTTTGAGTAGCCAAATCTTGATCGATTCAACATCTGGTTCAATACCATTTAACCGTTCTTCGTAGTCTCGAGTAAAGGTAAAAGTAAGTTCATCATCTAGAGAGACCGATCTATATATTTTGATTAGCTTATATAAATTTTCATGTAAGCTGTCTATATTGGTACATCTTTGTACAGTTCGTCTGAATTCGATAGTTGATAGGCCTCTTCTTGGCTTGGCCAATACAAGTCCACAAACTGGGCAGTATTTTCTAATTTGCTCAACCATTTTTTTCAGAATTATCTACATAAAAAATAAAATTATTTAATTACCTGTTTTTATATTCATTCTTTACTACAGTCTTCACAAAGACCGCTCTCAGGTAATTCGTTAAGATTTACAGGCATTTGGCACTCCATGCATAAGGCAATATTAAGTTCGGCAAGCCTTCTTGATTGTTCCTCTCGTTGTGCTTCTCTTCTTCTTTGTCTAGTAAATTGGCGTGATTCTTCAACCACTTGCCTATAACTTGGATTAAGTCGTTCCCATTCAGCACGATGAACAGTTATATTACGTGCAGTTTCTAAGTAATCAAGTCTAACCTGAGTATCTTGCAAATACAATAAAGATGGATTAGACTGCGCGATTTCTGCATATCTTGGAGGAACAAGATAGTAATCTTCTATTATTTTATACATAGCCCTTTGAATTAAATAATAATACGTTCTAGTTCTAAATTGAACCATACGTCCAGTACTTACATTGAGATAGCTTTCCCTTACAGAAGGAAGTGGAGGTGCAGTTGCTCTTCGAACCAATCCACTATCAAGATAATCATATCCTTCTAAAACTAGCTGATTGAAAGTTGAACCACCAACACGAATTGTTCTGCCGGTCAATGGATTAGTAGTATATCTATTAGCACTCATCTTTTTTTATTGTTACTTTAGTATAGGCTATATTCAATTACGATTTTTTTCTAAAAATGAAAAATCTCTAGTGACAAAATTACTTCGTCATCAGCCTTTGCACAAAATTTTTAATATTGCCTAGTGACAAAGTTACTTCGTCATCAGCCTTTTATGCAAAAAATGAAAAATGCCTAGTGACAAAGTTACTTCGTCATCAGTATTTGCACAAAATTTTTAATAATAAATTTATAGCTTATTACCAAGAAGTTCATCTAAGACGTCCTCAGCTTCATCTTCAGTAAGTTTACGTCTAGGTGGTACTTCCTTAGGAATACAATTATATAAATCATAGACCTTTATAATTTTAAAAGCAAGATCTGGATTATGTGAATACTTTGCTCGAATCATAGCAACCTTCTCAGCATGCGATTCTTTATTTGGCAATAATTTCTTAGCTGTATAACGAATATAGCCTTCTGGATTGTTGGCAGATTCTATTTTCTTAATATAGTTTACGTGGTTCTTTATAAGATAACTTTCTTTACCGTATCCATCTTGTAAACCTGCCAATATGACACCTTTTAAAGCTTTTATAATTTCGGCCAGATACATTTCTGGCTCGATAAAACTAGGATGCTTGTTTGTGAATGGGAATGAGTCGTCGTGTTCCATCTTTGAACTTCTACATCTAAGGAAAAAAATATTTAATTATACGGTCCATACCACTTGGTTGGCATTTTTTACATGACACTCTCCTTCTTTTTCGAATTTTAGAGCTTTTAGAGTCTTAAATGCATCTTTAGCACAGGCTATAAGAGGAGAAGAGTTAACGTCTTCTTCTAGAATGAACCCATCAGTATGAATACGTCTGACTTTATCCACATAGGGTTGTACCATTTCGGAAATAAACTTTCGACCATGTGCTAGAAGGAATGGAGCAATTCTCGGGTATTCACCTTTAAAGGGATTACCTGGATTCGTAAATTGAAATCTCCACTGCTCTTCTCCTATTGGTATAATCGAGTCTAATACCTCACCATCTGGAAAGTCAAAAGATTTACTCGATGTTGTAAGAGTCTTGTATGTTTTCTTTCTTTGGCAAAGTGCACCCCATAGTGTATTAAGAATTCTTTTAGCTACTTGGCTAGCTATACCACCCTGATTCTTAATTTTTAAGAGAAAATCTACATACTCTCCAAAGATTACACTGCCTCGAATTCGAGTTTCTTTTTCATAAATAAGAGCATTAGAGACTCCATCCTGAATTAATGTAACTTGGAGACCAAGAGCTCTGGCACGTGTAAGATCAATATGAGTATATACATTATGATAATTATATCGAAATAGTGGGGTATCCTTTTTTTCAATACTTGCACGAAATATTCCAAAATGGCTATATCCTCGATGGTTAGTAAAGTCTTTTAAAATCTGAAACTTACCTTTACCGATAGGAAAGTTTAAAGCTGATTGCTGAATACTAGGATAAAGACTCGTTTCATCATAACTCCTTCCATATCCTTTCCAGTTATTTTGTGCCCAGATAATCCCTCCCATCATTGCTTTACTTATCCATTGTGCTTCAAGCGCATCAAGAGGTTCGTTAGCAGGAATACCTACACTTAATTTTTTGAATAACCATAAAGCCATTTTCTTTATGTTCCAATCAAGTAATGATATATCAATTGGGATGCCTAGCTTTTTCGTCTCCTGTAAAAAGGCATCTCGTTCAGTATTAATTCTGATATATGCCTTTTCCAATGATTCTTGACGTTTAGCTGGAACGAAAGAGTAGTTTTTGCTAAACTTAAGTTTTTGAAATTGCTGGACGGTAATAAACTTAATTGCCTTTCCATTATATATTTCAACAGTATCTTTTACTTCATTCTCCCGATAAGTTATAGGCTTCTTTGGCCTTTTACATTCAAAGCTGGGATGTTTTCTATCTGGATTGAGTACGAGAGAATAGTGTCCATTAGTGAGAGTGAGGGTTATTCTTCTTTGTGCTGGACTCTTAGAAATATAAGTATGATCACCTACTACATTGATAGCAATACTTCGAGCTAATCGTTCTATTTTTTCAATACAGGCAATTGGAATAGGATCATCTCGTGCCAAATTTAGATAATCTTTAATGTACTCAGGCTTTTCAATACTTTGAGACATATTCGAATAAGAGCCATAAGCCATTTTTAAGCACTGATAAAGACAATCATTTGTATCGCCACATCCACCTGATACTGCTGGTGCATCCCTCATATAGATGATAAAGTTATCAAATCGCTCTGGATCACCCCCGTCAGGTGGCATTTGGCTCTCATCATAGTGATCAAGTAAGGAGAAAAGATTAGCGTCTTCTCCATTTGTAGTCCATTGACCAGGCTTCCAATTCTCATAAGGAAGTAGGATTTGAAACTGTTTGCCTGGATATCGGGCTTTAAGTTTTTGATCGAAGTTTGCAATTCCTCTTCTAGAGAACAAACGGCCACTATACTTAACTTCTATGATGTCTGGCCTATTTGGTAGATGACGAACTAGTCTTGAAAACATTTCTTTGAAATATATAGTATTTATTTAATTACTAATTTTTCGTTACTATATTTGAAAAAATAAAATAACTAGCCCTTATAATTGATTAATATCATCAAATGCACCATCCTCATCATAATCAGATTCGTCACCATTGGCCTCCATACATTCACGTTCATTTATTGTGCTATGGCATTCTATTATCTGTGGTTGTAATTTTGCAACTTTATAGCCAGAAGGAGGTTCTACAAATACGGTTTCCTTATTCTCAATGTATTTTCTTAGATAGTCAGCAAGTTCTACGCATTTTATGTGCCTATCCACCTCATCATTATATTTGATCCATTCTTTTAGCTTATCTATGGCGTCACCAAATTGGACGAGATACAGATTATCTCTTCTTGCAATTTTATCAAATTCCTCCAATTCGGCTAAGAGTAATTCCCAGTCATATTGATCATCTTCGTAATATTTAGCCCAACATTCTTTGGCTGTAGAATATAGCTCATTTATCATTTCATCACGAGAATTCTTGTACCAGGGCTTTATGTGGTCATATTTATGTCTATCTATCCATTCCCAATATTTAGCGGTATTCGTTTTAGGCATAGGATCAGGATTAGCTTTCTGAACCGACTTTAGGTCTTGCTTTGGTAATTCTTGTGGTGTAGATGGTTCGATTGGTTTAGAAGAACCAGGTATTCCGTATGGTTCTGGCTCTATCTCTGGTTCTTCCTTTACCTCTGGTTCTTGCTTTGGTTTAGCTGAAGCCGATATGAGATTATCTAGTTCCATTAAATAACCATTTATTAGGTTTTCAAATTCTGAAGCAGTGGGATCTGATGATACTTCTACCTTTAGATGCGCTGGCTTTGGAGGAACTGGTGGTGAACTTTTCTTTTGCTTATTTGGTATATCAGCTCCAATTTGTGCTAAGAACTGATCGAGAGCTTTGGGGTCAGATATAGATTTTTTAGGAATATCAATATCCTCGATATCAATCTCATCAGTTTCATGAATCCAGTTATTGCTAAGATATTTCTTGTATAAAGTTTCTCTAGATATATTGTAAACTCTAGTACGGTTTTTATCTATATAAATTCGTTCACTTGTTATATTTAACTCATTAGATAATGTTCTTGCAACCACAACTTTAGATAATGGTGTAATTCTTCTATTTTCACAGTAACTCGTATAGGTGGCGTATAATATGTGAACTGGTAAGGATGTAGTAGTATAATCAGCCTTTGCTATATACGTCTCCTTTATAAATAGAAACAAAGGTAGAAGAGTAGATACGATATGCTCTTGCTTAGATGCAGTCATAGGAGGTGGGTTGCCATTAAAATCTGGATATTTATCGGCAATAGCTTTAAAGTAAGCATAAAAGGCCTCACCCACTCCTGGATATTTCATTGCATCACCTAACCGTTTGAAATATTGCAAATCTCCTTTTTGAGCAGGTGAGATATCTAGGAAAACTGTTCGTCTATCATCATTCTCAACTCTAAGAGCATTTTCATTAGTGAGAACGATAGTAAACATAAAGTTTTTATATTGGGTAGGTGTTTTATATTTTTCATGAATTTCAATAGTATCGCTAGTAACTTTATCTTTAAGAGCGCGATATAATGAATTCCATTGGCTTTTTTCTGTTGGCATTTCTTCAAGTAAAAGGAGTACTTTACCTAATAATTGCCCGTTAAAACTACCCAAAATTGTTTCAGGATTGCTCGTCTTATAGACTAGCTGAGTACCTAAAACATAACGCTGGATAAAATCAGTTATAATACCTTTACCCCAGCCTTGACCTGATTTAAGATAAAGAATCGAATACATTTTTCTACCAGTAGCCATACCAGCAAACCATTTGATAATGTATTCAGTTACATTCCAATCTCCTGAACACCAGACATCCCGAATATGAGTAAATATGATTTTGACTGCCTGATGAATATTGGCTGAAAAGTCTGTTAAAGGACGTAATTGGTGTAAGAACCCTGGGAAAATATTAAGATAGAGTTGACCTTGAATTTTATAAATACGTTGCTTTACAGGATCACAAGTTGCTACACATGTTGAAGAATTATCATATATAAACCATTTGGCAATGTTAAATTCTGTCTTCGTTGGAGGATGTTCGGAATTAGATTGCTTAAAGAAGGTTTTAGTTATAGGACGAATGAGCATACTAATATTTTTCATGGGAATATGCTCAAAATTCTTAATATCAGGTCGCCACATAAATACACCATGTGGATTGGAACAGAGAATGAAGTAACTGCAAATATATCGCTTTGTTTTTATAATGTCATCTAAACTGTTTGCCTCTTTGATAAGCTGTTTTAGTATATCAATACTATATGCTACTTTAGATTCACCGAATTTCGAGATTACTACTTGATTACTCATTGTTAGTTGGATACTTTAGTAGAAGTTTTGTTTAATTTATTTTTTTTTGATACCTATATATCGACTATGTTTAATTACAATTTTTTTCAGGTACGGTATTCTATGGATAGGTCCTGTAATATTGCCATTTCTTAGGCATAGCCCAATATCGATGACTAATATGAGGATGGTATGGGGGGTATATATAGGGGATCATACTAGGTGATAGGGTTTTTTTTTGTATATCTACTTGGACTTTAAAGTGTGTCTGAGCTCGTTCCTGAAAATGGGACAGATTGGGCCAGATGGGACACATTTTATACCCGAATTTCAAAAGTTTTTTCTGGGAAAGGTGATCTGATTTTTTTTTTATATTCATCTGTCCTACTGTCCCATCTGTCCTATACTCTCCTTTCTTATTCGTTTTCTTGTTCTTTCCTTTGTTAGATTAGTAATTTGAGTAGTTATATATGGGACAGATGGTAGGACAGATGGGGTATTTTTTGGGACAGATGAGGGTATGGTATGGAAATGGTATTTATCCATGGTATTGTTAGAGACGCGCCGTAAGGCGCTGGAGCCTAACTGGAAGGGGATCTGGTAGGGTTTCCCCACGGAGGGGGGATGTATAGGGGCTTTAGCCACCGCTGGGGCGTAGCCCGGCACTGACGACGGAAGACATATAACAACTATACTTATGGAACAGAAACTTCTTTGCACATACAACTGGCATTAACCATGACCTACCCATTCCCTTTACACATCTAATGTTAAGAAGTTTTTTCCTTAAAGGAAAATACAGAAAACTCAAGTCCATTGTCAAATCAAAGAAAATAGCACTAACAATTGCCACTCTATTTTTAAAAGTATTTGTCAATGAATTTTACAATGTTATTTGGCAACCACGTTGTAAAGAAGTAAAAAAATGGGAACACACAAAAGGCATAAAAAAAAGATATAAGAAAAAATCCAGCAGCATATCAACGCATTGCATATGTACAGATTTCAACACTACAAATATAGAAGAGGGTGTATATGATTTAGAAAGAAAAAAAATCCTAAAACATAATGAGCAATGGTCAATAGCATTAAAAAAAGCAAGAAAACATATAAATCAAACTATCAGAAAAGGAAATAGGATATTCTGGAAGGTGTATAATAATACAAAAGTATACAAATTTAATTTAACTTTTTTTTTTTCTTTTTATTCAGAGGGTAGTGAAAGCATATATTAAAGCCATATGACATAATGATCCTATGTAATTCAATAGTTATTATGGAAGGATATGGATGAATTCATAAGGTGATAGTAGGGCACAGGAGTAATCTTCTAAATGGAAGATTAGTTTGAAGTTTTAATAAATTAGTTATATACAACAGATATTTCTGTACTCTACTATATAATTAATAAACTCACAAATTGCACTACCTTGCAAAAAAAAAAAACAAATAAGTTTAACCAATATTTAATTAAAATTAATAAATTAATTTTTATATATAAACTATATAATTCTAATTCTGTAATAATCATTATGTTTTATGTTTTATTAACGAAATAAGTTTGAATGTACAACGTCAACTAATATCTGGCAACCCACAAAATCTAGACAAACTTAAATACCTAAAGGTTAGTCTAGGGTCTGAGATTTCAAATAAAGCTATAAATAATTACAGCCTACATCTAATACTACAACAACCCCCCAGCCAAGTAAATCTAGCAGACCATATTAGACCAAAGTTCCAATTTTCATTAAGAAACAAAATTGTAATACCTATTCTTCACGAACACCTAATCCAAAAATAACAACAAAGATAAAACACTATGTATGACTAAATTTTAGAAATTAGAGTTAGCAACAGCTTGACAATATCCATCTTATCGTCAGTCTTCTTGCCTGAGGATTTCATTTTCTTCTTGTCTTTTGACTTTTTTGAAGTTCTTGTCTTGTCCTTGTTAGGTTTAGAATTAGTTGAGTAAGTTTTAGAGGAACTAGAATTCTTGGTCTTCTTGGAGGAGTCAACAGTTTTGGACTTCTTAGATGCATCAGAGGAATCCTTAGACTTTTTGTTTTGTGAGGCAGTAAAGGAAGCTAAACATCATAGGAGAGAGTAGTCGACGTCATTGTGGTTGAAAGTAAATCTGGTTTTCTTACAGATTTCTACATCCTCATATTTTTCGAAAAAGACTATAATTGAGGCCTTTCCACCTATTTCAAAATGTTTAACAGCTTTGATTGACAAAGTACCAAATATTACCTGAGAAGGAGCTGTGCGTTCCTATGTTACTCAATAATGAGATTCTTGAGGTAATTCGTTAAGGTATAAGCGAAACTGTTCTCTTTTTTTCCTTTGATATAATGACCAGTTTTCAGAGAACTAACGTACTGAAATATTACTAAAGGAGTATTGCCATATCCCTTATTCGAAGAAAGCAAGTGCAAAAGTTGAAAGACAGATTTTGATTCAAAGCGTTTGATATTTCCTTTCTTCTTCACAGTCATCAAGACAGGATCTCTTCATGCTTTAAGTTTGGCAAGAATTTTTTCATGGGTCCAACTTAAGGGTATGTTATAAATGAAGATATCCCTGATATTATTTATTCTGTCATCAGGAATGTTAATATCGACAAATATCTTTGACACCGATTTATTCTCAGCCTTCTTTTTTTTCTTTTTATCATTTGTGTAGTATTACTACTACCAGAAAGTTGCGGTGGTATAGTAGTATCATTATGAGTGATATCTATGTTTACGTTGATTAATTCTGATTCAGCTGTAGGCAGTCACATATCGGGCATAATCAGTGATTTGGAGGAAATACCAGACTGATCAGCTACTATATTTGGTATTATCAGCAGTATGATTAGGTGTGAGTTACCAGAATTTACCAGATTCTGTATATTACGTAAAATTTCATCTACGACTGGTCGCCCACTTTTTCCTTAAGGTTGGACGAAACTTTTTGAAAATATTCAGGCTTGTGAAGAAAAGCTTCAAAAATCCTTAGGCCTGACTGTATTATCAAAGAGATCAGCGTATTTGGAATGTTCGTTCATTGTGACATAACTTTGTATCTTACAGGTTCAGCTGCAGTGCCAAAAATTTTTATTAATCTTTTGCCTTGTTCCTGAGCACTGCCTGCTGTAATATTTTAAAAATTTTCCTCCAGTAAAGCTAGAAGGTGTTGTTCATATTGGATACACCACGTCACTATTTGAGCATCTGTTGTAATTATCAGAGGGATAGAAGGAGGTGGTGTAGATACTGGTTGTTTGTTTTTGTTTTTCTTCTGTTTCTTCTTCTTCTTTTTTTTGTTCGTCTTTTTCTGATTTTTATAAAAGTCTGGATTTTTGAAAACAACCACAGAAGAAGACTCTTCAGCATCAAAAAAGCTCAAAGAGGCTGTAAAAACAGGGTCTATAAAATCTTGTAACTCTTCATAAAAATACTCCATAACATCAATATTAAATAAAAAAATAAAAAAAATTTTGTTTTATTTTTTATTATGGTTTTGGACGGAACGGGAAAGAGTTTTTTTTGTTTTGTAGTAATCATTATAATACCAATAGCTTCATTTTAAATATATACTTACTTTATATAATATTTAAAATAATATAAACAGTTAGTAACCCATATTAGTAAAATTTTAATAGGATACTGAATAATATATATATAAATCAAATGAAAATTTTAAAATTTACTATGATCAATACAGCCATATCTCAATATAATGAAATAAGTATCTAGGCCGATCAGATCTTTGTTATAAAAAATTTGTTAATGCTATAACAAATTATTCAATATAAAGGCATGGTTATATGACTTTCTAATCTATCAGATAATCCAAATATCCAATGATGTGTATTTTATGCTTCCAATGAAATAAAATTTGATTGAAAGCTTCCAATCCAAATGAATTTATTAGGGAATTATGCTTCCAAACCTTTCAAAAGTGCTTCCAAGAGTATTTCCAATCTTCCAAGTACACATCACTGCTAAAATATCCGATCTAGAAAAAAAATTTAATTTTTTTTTTTTTTTATAGTATCACTAAACAAAAAACACAACTGGACTTTAAAATTAAAGTAAGAAAGATTTAGAAGAGATGTTTTTTGGTGTTTTTTCTAATTATTTATTTTATTTCTTTTTTGTAGCATTGTTAAATGAAAAATATGACCAGACTTATGAAATTAAGATAAGAGAGATTGGGAAAAATATTTTTCATTATTATTTAAATTATTTAATTTTTTTTTTTTTTTGTAGTATTATTAGATGAAAAGCATGACGGGACTTTTGAAATTAAGGTAAGAAAGAGGTAAAAAGGTATTTTTATTATTTTTTCTAATTATTTATTTTTTTTTTCTTTTTTGTAGTGTTACTAGATGAAAAACATAATCAGACTTTTGAAATTAATATAAAGAAAAGTTGAAAAAATGTTTTTTGTCATTATTTTTAATTAATCAAGTTATTTAATTTTTTTTTTTTTTTATAGTGTTGCCAAATGAAAAGCATGATCAAACTTTTGAAATTAAGGTAAAGGAAGACTAAGGAAGGTATTATTATTATTTTCTTTAAAAAACTTCCTACTTTTATTTTTATAAGGATGCTAAATGAAATTAACTCTGATATATAAATACAAAGCTAATGAAATTAAAAATAAAATTTAATATTTTAATTTTATTAAAATAATATGTTAAACATCTTTTATAAAAGTATTCTATACTTTTCATATATTGTATATTTAAAAAAAATTATCCTTTTATTAAATGATCATAGGATCATTGGTATATCAGTAATCTTCATTTTATTGGAAAAAAAATTTATTATAAAAAAGATCATTTTTATATATGCTGTTTTGTAACTTTACTTTTAGGATTCCGATTGGTTTTGATAATTACTGAACCATACCGACCAGTTTTGGTATCAGAGCGGTTTCAATTTTTATGGTTTACCAAATTAAACCTGTCAGTAAATTTACTGATTGGTTTTGGTAATTGCGGTTTTGGTACCAGTTTTGCGATTTACTGAACCAATTTACCAATTTAAAAAATGTTTTATTTTTTTATAAAAAAAACGTTTTTGTTCAATAAAAGAACGTTTTTACAATATTTTTTTATTAAAATATTAAAAAAGTTGCGAAAACATTCTTATGTTAATTTTAAAAAAACGTTTCGCATTTATTAAAAGTTTAATTAAAATAAAAAACATTTTTGTAATGTTTTTATTAATATCGTTAAAAAAATGTTGCGAAATGCTTATTTTTTTAATTATACACATAAATAATGTTGTTCGTAACATTTTTTGACTCCATTAATTAAAAACATTGCGAAATATTTTTTATTTATGAATTAATAAAAAAAAAGTAGTTCGCAACATTTTTTAACAATATTAATAAAAATGATGTGAAAATGTTTTTTATTTTAATTTACACATAAAAAAAATGTTGTGCTCAACGTTTTTAACTATATTGATAAAAAACGTTGCAAAACATTTTTTATTTATAGATTTAAACGAAAAAAAAACATTTTTGCAATGTTTTTTTTAAAGACATTGGTAAAAATGTTGCGAAATGTTTTTTACTTATAGATTTAAACAAAAAAAAATGTTTTCGCATTGTTTTTCTTTAAAAATGTTTTCGCATTGTTTTTCTTTAAAAATGTTTTCGCATTGTTTTTCTTTAAAAATGTTTTCGCATTGTTTTTTTTAAAAATGTTGTTCGCAATGTTTTTTAACTCCATTAAATAAAAATGTTGCGAAAACATTTTTTATTTATGAATTTACACATAAAAAAAATGTTGTGCTTAATATTTTTAATTATATTGATAAAAAACATTGCGAAACGTTTTTTATTTATAGATTTAAACAAAAAAAAAACATTTTTGCAATGTTTTTTTTAAAAAATGTTGGTAAATGTTTTTTACTTTTGAATCAATAAAAAAACGTTGTTCGCAACGTTTTTTAACTCCATTAATTAATAATGTTGCGAAATATTTTTTACTTATAAATTAATAAAAAAAATGTAGTTCGCAACACTTTTTAACAGTATTAATAAAAATGTTGTGAAAACGTTTTTTGTTTTAATTTACACATAAAAAACGTTGTGCTCAACGTTTTTAACTATATTAATAAAAAATGGTACGAAACGTTTTTATTTATAGATTTAAACGAAAAAAAAATATTTTCACAATATTTTTTTTAAAAAACGTTGATAAACATTTTTACTTTTGAATCAATAAAAAAAACGTAGTTTACAATGCTTTTAACAGTATTAATAAAAACGTTGCGAAATGATTTTTTATAACATTTCACAACTTTTTTTTGCAAAATCAATAATAACGTTGTAATACGTTTTTTTACAGCATTTCGCAACTTTTTTTATGAAATATTTTTTTACATTTCGCACCATTTTTTGTCATTCTAATAAAAAAAAGATATTGCGAAATATCATTTTTTGTTAATTAAATGGTTTCACATTTTTTTTTAATACATAACTTATCAGTAATTCAGTTTGGTTTTTGATAATTACCGATCAGTATCAGTATTGATGATTACTGAAACTGATTAGTTTTGATAATCACTAATACTGATACTGATCAATTCGGTTCAGTATCAGTTTTTGCAAAAACTGTACCGAACTGAACCGATCAGAGCCCTATTTACTTTATCAGTCATCAGACATGTCCACCTCAAATGACGTTCTATATTATGTCGATAAAATGATTGGCAAATTTTATTATGATTTTTTGCCTTTTTCAACTTATCTAATAAGAAAATAGTGTAATATCTCTAATAAACTTTAACTTTTGTATTACTCAAAATATTTGTTGGATTTTTAGAAGTATAAAAATAAACTTTAAAAGCTATGCACTCCAGTCAGTTTAAAAGGATCTTGCTTGAAAGGTTGCCTATTATATAATATACTTATTAGTAACAAAAACTTATTTTCCAAGTAAAAGTTTTTAAATGTCTGAAAACTTCACTATTGAATGAGATGTTAACACTTTTTTTGACAATATACCTGATTGTGAAGACGACTTTACCTTTTTGCAAAATAAAAACTCCTTTGAAACTACCTGTTTATTGCTTCAAGAATCAACAAACAGTAGTAACAGTGAAAATAATGAAGAAAGTAAAGACGATTCAGCTACTCAGTCTATTGCAACAAAAAGTACAAAGCCAGAAAATGATATATCTATAACACAAATAACAGAAAAGGCTTGTTTGACAGTTTGTGCAGTAGTAGATATTGCCGATGAAAAAATAAAATGCTGTAAAAAAACAGAAAATTTACGAAGACTATGGCAGTTAATTGGGACGTGACAACTAGATAAATCAATAGTAGAAAGTGTAAAAGGGAATTTAGATAAACTAGACATTTGTTATAAGGGTAGTGACATATATTAGCTAATATTTTAGGGGGTGGGAATAAGCGAAAATCTTAAGTTACACAATTTTTAAAAAATATGATTAGTTGCACATGACCAAGATATCTTATCTGGGAGTGAGGGGTAAGCGCCTATAATAAAAAAATATTAGCTAATATATATCACTGCTCTAATCATTTCAAAATAAATTACATTCGGATGGTATTAAAAAATCAAAAAGTTGTTTCAGAAAGTCTAATTCACTACCAGCATTGTCGATATTATGAAATTAATTATTATTTTTTTAGTCGTAAAAAATTTTGTGCAGATTACTCCTGGAAATTATTGGAAAAACACATCCAAATTCCATGTACAGGCCAAAAAAGTTGTAAGGCATTGGAAGAATTTGAATCTATTGTAATAAAATTACAATCAAATTATAAAGCAAGATATATTTGTTGTGAGTGCTATGAAAAAGAGGGAGGACATCTATATGTAAGACCTAGACGAGGTAATAATGAAAGCAGTTATCATCTTGAAGGAAAATATAAGCAGGATTTAATCAATTCATTGGAGCTTATAAATAAATGGGTTATATTAAGTAATAACACACAATTGCAATTGAAAATTTTAAATCTTATTGTACCAGCGTTGCAAATTCTTAATTCTGAAAATGATACACTACACAACACTTTTATTAAATCATCACCAAGTTTATTTTCAATAAAAACAATATTTAAACTATATAAAATCAATATAAACAATTCAAATTTAACGCCCAAAGAATGTTTGCAAATAGGTTCTAATTTAGCTGAAAATCTAGAAAAATCTCGTAAAGAATTTAAAAATTTTCAACTACTAGAATCCCCTAATTCTTTAGATGAATACCAACTAGCACTTCTTAAACCCATATATTCTTTATTTGAAGAAATGGTAGGTAATTTATTAAAAAATAAAAGAAAAGTAGCAAATAAGAAACAAATAATATGAAAAAAACCCATAAAACCTGTTAATAAATTAAAATAAAAAAAATAAGCATATTTTTAACTTCTATAATTTTTTTCTTATTTCAAAGAAAAATAAAAATCTGGCTGCCAACAATACTTTACAAGTCTATGTCGTAAACCTCATCTATTATCCTCATTACATCAAGTCCTTCAATCCGTAAATGTAGTTGCATATACAGATTGCTATGAATAATGTTTAGAAAATAAAAGAATGACAGCAGCTAATCTAACTTTGTGTCTAAAAAAAATAGTAAAATATGGAACGTATGTGTTATCGACAATATAGATTTTAAAGAAAAATCATTCACTTTTAGCAATATATATGATTCAACACGAACAACCACCCATGCAACACTAAGAGTCATGTTTCAATTTGAATTACCAATTTCCATTGAATTAATTAATGATGAAATAATTTCACTTGAAAAACAAACTTACCTATTTGGTCCAAATCAATTTGCCAATAAAACTTTAATTGGATTTCAACTTTTAATTAGTCAACTCCTAAATTGTAGAAAGAAGGAAAATAATTTAATAGAATATTCATGTGGATTTGATAGTGATACTGTGAACACAAAAATAATTGAACAAATAAATATTAGAGTACAATGCTTACCACCACATATTGTTATTTTTGAAGCTGGAGGAAATCCTAATAGTGATGAAGATATATTTGCTACCTGTGAAAAATATATTGAAGATTTAGAATTAATTGAAAAACAACCTGTAGAAATATATTATGATAAAGCAATTTTTCGTCAGGTTTTAAAACTTCACCAAAAAAAATCAAATTTTTGACCCCTCTTAGGACAGTGATACACATCTAAAGACATGTGCAGTGTGCTTTTAACGATCTTTTCAAGCTATGGTATCTATAATCTTGCTGCTACATTGGGTGTTAAGTTTTTAGATAAATTAGAATCTGTAGTGGATTATCATTCTACATGTAAAGTATTAGATTTAACATGGATAGCAGTTGCTTGTGCAATTCAAATCCATGTTATAGAAAAACAAATAGAAAATTCACAAATAGAAGGAGGAGATAATAACTTACTTAAAGTATAGTACTATTTTTATAAATAATGTAGTTGGTAGAAAGCTCATCGGGGAGGTATTAGAATTGAAAATACAAATACACAACTTAAATGTCTTGCAGCACTTACACCATTATTTCCAGCCAGAGGAAAATTAAATTACACCAAATCAACTGTTCATTTTTGGCTTTACTTTCTAAGTACCCATGACTTAAAGAATTATTACACTATGCTGGATCAGTTAATTTAACAAGTGAGGTCATTATTATGCATTTGACGAAACACTAGAAACTTTTGGAGTAAAGTATATCAAACAAAACATTACAGGCAATGTTATTAATGAAGAGAATTTAAAATGTCAAATTAAAGCTGCACAAACAGAAAGAGAGAGAATTAACCTACTTCTTGCCAAATTTATTAGTGATAATGTAACATCACATGGTAAACATTCAGTTGATAATTAAAATATAGCCCTTTGGAATTTAATAAAAATTTTAGTAGAAGACTTTGGTTCAGTTACCCCCATTAAAACACCCTCTTTTTAAGAATAATAATCAATTGAATAATGAAGGATGTCAAAAACTATTTAAATATTATGATGCTGGATTAGAGAGATTAAAAAAAATATATAGACAAGAAATTTTACAAATAGAAACGGTTAATACTAAAGGGAGAAGGGCCAAAGAAGTGGTAGTTAGCAAAGTTAAGGATATTAAAAAAGCTGAGAAAGAAGCAGAAAAGGCTGCCAAATCATCAGGAAAATAGTCACTAATATCTACTCAGAAAGAAGAAAGTAATATAATATTACCTGAATAATTGTCCTCTCTTTTTGAAGAAATCATTTTAGATACAGATATTGAACGTGTCTCTGAATTATCAAAAAACTAGAAAGTGATGCGTCATTGAACTATTCAACAAGATAAGATTTACTAGCACCATTGTTAACCCCAAATCCACCTACAGAAGAAGAAGTTGAAGATATTCTAAAAGCATTACTACAATTTTGGGATGGATAGACTAAAAGAAAGTGCGAAATTACTGGAGCCATCACAAACCAAAAAAAATGAGTTAGATGTTTTTGATAAAAATATTGAATATTTATTGAATAAATACCTTTAATTACATTAATAAAAACTGAGTTGTGCCCAAAAAACAAATTTTAAAAAGTTTCTGTTATTAAAAAATCAGGTTTTTTGCATTTTACAGAAAAACTGTTTGAAAAACTAACTTTACAACTTTAGAAAATCGTTTTTATCTTGTAAAATTACATATATTTATGCTATTAAAAATGTATATTTATTCCTACTTTTAAAAGGATCTTGAAAAAACACTTGTTTTTAGGTGAATTTCTCGTAAATGCAAAGAAAAAAAAAATAATTACAAAAAGAGAAATTGTTTAAAAATTTGTTAGATCATATGATAATCAACCAAATTACTTATTTAGTATGTGCATAACATATTAAAATTGACAGTTAATCACAATATGAAGTCACATCAATTTCAGTTATGCAAATTTCATTAATATGAAATGATTTTTATTTAAACATGTCTGATGACTGTTATATAATAGTATACAGCTCATAATTAATAAAATTCAGTTAATTAAGGATTTTTTCATATGTTAATATCTGTCTCACATTAATAATTCATTATATAGTATTTTTCATTATATCAAGGTTTGCTATAGAGAAGAATGACTATAAGCAAATTATTTTAAGTTCTGTTAAGTAAATTCTTATTATAACTTTTAAATTTTTTATTTTACTAAGTAATTTGTTTTGTAACATATATATAAGATTACAAATAATGCATATATAGTTTATATTAAAGGGTTTTGTTTTTTATTACACCTGCAACATATTGTATAGATCATATCACTGAATTTTATTAATGAAAATTTTGTGCTATGATTCTGTAGTACAAAATATAATGCATGATTTTAAAAAATTTTTTTAGATCTTTTTAAAGAAAATCCATTTCTTTGTTTATTTTTCAGAAGAATAAATTAGATTTTAGTAGCTTCAAACTCATAAGTATTTGCTTTAATTTTTTTTTTGTTTTTTATGATTTGGAAATACTGTGAAAGAAAGAAACCATCCTATTAGTATAATAATACTGTGTCATGCTGATTCTTTACATTAAAACTTTTTATACACTTGATTTAGATTTTTCTTTCTCTTGACATTTTAACATTTTCTTTACATCTTTTTCTTTTGCTCATTTAATGCTTTTCTCATTTTAATTACATATTTACTAATTGAAAGTTTCTGCTAACCCACAACACAATCTTATATGAAGGTTTCTGCTAACCTACAACACTTAGTATAAATCAATTATACTTTCATTTTAAGAGAGCTTCTGCCATGACTTTCAATTTACTTTAATTTTTAAACAAGTATAACTTCACTCTTTATTTAACATATTAGAATAATATTATAATTAATTAAAGAAGTACTCTCGAACATCAATTAAGATGCAATTTCCTTCTATTAATTAATTATAATTTTATCACGTTATCACTGATTTGCACAGGATCAGATTTTAAGTAATTTTAATTAACAGTATCTTTATTAGCAAACATAAACTTGAATAAGGATGTTCCTTATTTATATCAAAGAATATTTATAAAAATTATTTCCTATCTAATTCTACTTTCCTTTTCCTTCCATTAATTCCATCTTCTCTATTATTACATCATTTGGAAAGATCTGAAATGCTTGACATTTGCTTGGCATTACATCATTCTTTCTCTTCCTACTATTTCTTTGACTAAGTTCTTATAAGAAATTATTTTTGCTATATTCCTAATACTATTTTTTCCTAATCTAAAAATAAGTGAAATAAAAATAAAAACTAAACTAAGAATAGAATCTAAACTAAGAATAAATCCTAAAAATAATTTGTATTACTATATCATGTAATTTATATTATATAATCTTTTTATCTACTTGTGTTCAGTTATTGTTTTTTCATCAGGTAATAATTTATCCTTCAGGTAATAATTTATTCTTCAGGTAATAATTTATCCATTTGTTTCATATAATCTTTTTATCTATTATATTACCGCTTAATTATCTTTGTTACTGTGATTCTTACGCTATAACGCTACTAACATTTCTTTTTCTTTTTTTTAGAATAGACTTGGATTAGTATCTTTGTAAGTATTCAGGTAGATAAGTATTTATTTAGTGAAATAGACTTCAAAAAATATTTAACTAATATTTCTTTAGTTTATTTTTGTAGGTTTAGCTTCTATAGAGTGAATATATGGATGGATAAGTATTTTTTAACAAAATAGACTTTAAAAAACATTTAACTAACATTTTTTTCATTTATTTTTATAGCTTTAGCTTCTATGGAGTGGATATGGACAAGTAAGTGTTTTTTAACGAAATGGACTTCAAAAAACATTTAACTAACATTTCTTTTATTTATTTTTATAGATTCAATTTCTATGAAATAGATATATAGACAGGTAAATATTTTTTAATAAAATGGACTTTAAGAAACATTTAACTAATATTTCTTTCATTAATTTTTATAGATTCAGCTTCTATAAAGTGGATATATGGATAGATAAATATTTTTTAATAAAATAGACTTCAAAAAATGTTTAACTAACATTTCTTTTGTTTATTTTTATAGGTTTTAGCTTTTTTAACTATTCTAGGATATAGATTAGAAGTATTAACTAGTAAGTATATAAATTATAGTTATCTGTTAGAATCAAACTAATTGGAACAATGTTCTAAATTATTAACAACAAGTGAAATAATATAGAATAGCGTAATTAGTAATTTACAGTAGATAGACTTTTATGTAATATAATGTATGCATACTATATATGCTAAATAAATAATAATTTTATAATAAAATAATAAATGGTATTTATGTTTAGCATTTATTGCTAGATTCTTTTACACTTTTTTATAACATATTTATCTGATTAGCTTATTTACCAATCTTGTCTTACAAGATTTTGTATCTAACTGAAATAAATTAATGAAACTTATAAAATCAAAATAAAGAAACATTTACCTGCAAAAGTTTTTTTCATAAAAACTAAAACTTACATAAATCAAAAAGAAGAACATTAACATGTTTCAATAGCAAAATTTTTCTGGTGAATTGCCATTCAAAACCTATAAAAATAAACAAAAAAATGTTAGTTAAATATTTCTTGAAATCCATTTTGTTAAAAAATACTTACCCATCTATATATCTATTTTATAAAAGTTAAACCTACAAAAGTAAACTAAAAAAATAGTAGTTAAACATTTCTTAAAGACTATTTTATTAAATAAACACTTATCCAGGCTTGTGGTAGTATACCTGTACTAGCAAAATTCTAGTATGTACTGTACTAGCAAAAAATCTCATACAAGTATTAAGTACACTATATTAATATACAGTGTTTGAAATTCAAAATAAAAAAAATTTGTATTTTTATGCAGAATTTTCATTTACTACATCAGCAAATTTAATAAGGCGTAATATTACGAAACTTTACACCTGCGAAATACTCCGTAAGTTTACAGGACCTTCGGAATATTACGTAGCGTAATATTCCGTAGTTTTACACGTAATAATACCGTAAGTTTACGCGTACTAAATTTCTGACTGTATAATACTCCGTAATATTACGTCGTTAAATTTCGCATGTTTATGATGTAATATTTTGAAACTTTTCTGAACGTGTAATACTTCGTAATATTACGTCGTTAAAATTCGCATGTTTACGATGTAATATTTTGAAACTTTTCCGAATGTATAATACTCCGTAATATTACGTCGTTAAATTTCACATGTTTACGATGTAGTATTTCGAAACATTTCCGAATGTAATATTACGCCGTAGAATTTCGTTTATTAGTGAAATATATACACACAACTGAACATGTACAGAACAATATTTATTCATTAGATATTTTATAAATTTATGTAAATGTAATATATGTAATTTTATTTTAATAAGTTTAAATCTAAAATTATAATAAAATTTCAATTTTCCAATTTTCCACCATTTTTCACTATACTTATTGTAAAGCTTTAGATTTTTCATGAATTCTGGACGTTAAGTTGTAAGTTGTTGTCTTTTCATCTTTTTATCCTCTCTGGCTTCTTTTGCCCTCCCTATATATTATAAGAAAATATTTAAAATGAAAAATTAGTTAATACGCGCATTTAAATAACATTTGTTAGTATACATAGAATAAATAATGAATGTGAGAAGGGAAGTAAGAGCAACATAGTTGATGTTAAGATATAAATAAAAAAGAGGTAAAATAAACAATAGTTAGTATTCACTCATCTTTAAAGAAGTTCGTCAAAATCGATATGGTACACAATTCGTTTCTGATCGCAGGAAATTAAAATACGGCTGTGTTCGTTGAGAAGTCTTATTTATCACGTTGCGAATTAGCTAATTCTACAAAATATGTATGTTGATCAATCGATCAATCAATCAACGCAACCATAAGATGGCATGACCACTACATTTCACCGCTAACAATAGCGGTAATTAGTTCTCACTTCTTTTGTCTTTAAAGTATCCGTTACTAGATAGTATATAATTTGACGTATGGTTTAACAAAAAAAAGTTCGCCCTTGATGTGGAAGGTACTTAGAAACCACCTTTTCTCCCGATTAATGAGACCCTAAGTCAGAGGAGGCTGGCCTATCGGATACAAGTACCCTACAACTTCATTCCTAGGTAGTCAAAAATCTCGGGCAGTTCCAGACCACAGCGTACTACATGAAAAAAATAAAAAAACTATATGCATGATTATGATATTTCACCCTTCAGTTCAACTCTCATCAGAAAAATACATACCTACTATTACTTGCCATACATAATACCATTAGCCCCATTATAAAAATACTGATATCACTTTGATTAACTTTCATCAGAAATCGAGTTTTCTGATTACTGAAAGTGGGAGTAATTTAAAGATACCATCATGTTAATTTTTCTTAGACGAATTTTGCTAGGAATGAAGATCGGGCTGAAATTTTACTCATCAAAATCGGTATATAAATATAAATATTCGTTTCTAATTGCTAAAAACGAAATAGTGTTATGTTGTTAGAAGTGACATGTAATTAGTGACAAATAGTATTTTACCGGAAAATGGGGACAGCAGTTTTGGCCAGTATTATGACATAAAGAAACTATATATGTGACAAGTTTTCACTACTTGGAAAAGTGGACGAGTGTGACACCAGAGACAAATATTTCTCCGCCAAATGGGAAAACAAAGAACCAGAAAAGCGTGAAAGATCAGTACAAATTACAAATATTCGCTTATCATTTTGATGAAATTTACCTTTTCTTGTATCCAATAGCTAGCAAACGCAAATGTAATTTTTAGTCACACAGTAAAATGAAAAAATCGTTACAAATATTCGAATGCCACTTGAAAGAAAATATAAATATAAAAATACCACCTCGATCAAATGTAAGGAGCAAAAGAAGCATTAAAATCATCAAAATAACATACGTCCTAAACGTAGAGAACGTCCCTTCGATAGTCCAGAAGATATGAAGGGAAGGCTTAGCATTAATGATGAGATAGGAGGATATTTGAAATATACATATACACATATATATATATGTAACGTAAGGTAGCGTAATGTAACGTAGTATAGCGTAAGCATAAGCTATACTTTAAAGCTGTGTGAATTTTTCGCGTCAAAGTACTAAAGTATCATAACGTAACGTAGCGATAGAGATAGTAGTAGAGGTTTTACGAAAAGAAATAGTGAAAGGTTAGTAGTAAATAACGGATTCTGTAACTGTCTCCAGAACAAAATCGGAATATTCTCGTTTCCGATTGTTGAATGTGAGAGTAAAAGTTAGAAGAAGTTTGCTACGAAAATAATTAAAATAATTAAAGTCATAACTCGTACAAGTAACTTACATATCGGTATGTTAACTATTGAAGGAATTATATCACACTAACCACTAGTTCCAGACACCATACGAGCGCAAGGCATTAGCAGTTTTGTTATGGGTGGTTCTATCCAACAGTAAACGGTGATATAATAAGTAAAAATAGACAAAAAATAGGTAACACAATCGTAAAATGGCAAAAAAAAAATTTGCGAGTAGGGCAAAACGGAAAAAAAATAATATTGTTATAAGCAGAGATCTGACCAATCAGACTAAAATTGATGATCAAATCGTGACTATTTTTGCACTATGACATAAATTTACAAGATATTTGTATGACGTAAACTTGCCGTAATATACCAAATTTTTCCATGTTATACCAATTTTTTATATCATGTTAGCGAATTTTCTTATAACGATGCCAAACCCTACAAAAGCGAGTGGACTGTATTTATCACTATATTTATCAATAGCAGACATTATTTTGGAGAGAAGATGGACCATATTTGTTTGGAATTGACATTAATTGATATCGGTTTAATAATACTGTAAAAAAGTTTTATTTATATTTTATTTTTTTTTGCCGTATACTTTTCTTAATTTTCTCATACTTTCCTTCGATTGTTCATCCGAGCTACTTTGATAGCTAAATATCCCTTCATAATCCTCCTCTTCTTCTCCTACATTTCCCTCTTCTTTCTCTTCCTCTCTCTCGTCTCTTTCTTTTTCTTCTTCTTTCTCTCTCTCATCTCTTTCTTTTTCTTCTTCATCTCTCTCATCTCTTTCTTTTTCATTCTCTTCATCTCTCTCGTTACTTTCTTCATAAAGATAAAAATCTTCATTTTCTCTAATTTTTTTCTATTAAAAAAAAAAAAAATTTTAATATTATATATTATTTATACTATTTATGCAGATTTCAAATACTTACCAAATTTTTTATAAGAAACGGCTTGATTACTGTTTCATTAACGTGAATATCCGAATTTTCCAGGTTTAAAATTAGTTCACATGTGCTAATTGCAAAAGCAATTTGCGTCTGTAATACTGATTTTTTTCCTTTACCCAACTTTCTTATTATTGTTGATATATATGTCTCGCCCGAACTATTTATTTTTTTAAATAATTTATCGTAACATAATTTAACGGCCGGTTCATTCTTCCATTCTTTGATGATGGTTTCTCTGCTAGTTGTAGGAATGGGAGGGAGTTGGAGTTCTTGAAAAGTGACGGACATCGCGTTCTTTATATTACCAGTTAAAACACCTCGGACACTTCGATGTTTTTCCAAAAGCTATAAGAAAAAATTAATTAATTTTCAATGTGTTAATATAAAATCGTAAAATTGCGCGATACTTACGTGGGATGATATATTATTTTCGTAATAAATCACCCAATTATCGGGTCTTTTGAATTTGTTCATAAATTCTTTATGGTTTTCATTTATAAATGTCCTAGTGGCTTCTCAAAAATCATCCGAATTCGGATATATTGAAGTTTCGAGCAATTTAGGAGCAATGTCTTTGATTACATTCTGTAAAATGATGTACATATAAAGTGATTGTTTAATTCACTGATTTTTAGGTCAAATTTTTATATCGAGTCTTACTTTTATAAATTCCGTGTCGTTATTTACGCCGTTATTACATGCTTCCTCTATCTTTGTTACTCTTGCTTCTAAAGACTTTTGATTTGAAATAATAGTTTCGAGTTTCGAAATGATCTTATTATTTTGACGCAAGATCTTCTGCAACGTCGTTTCTATATAACAGCAGAATATATAATTAATCATTATTTTTCTTTACATATACATATTCGAATACATACCATCAGGAACTTCAGGACACTTTTTTTTTTTTGATTTTGAGCTGGCTTCAGGAACTTCAGGACACTTGTTTTTTTTTGATTTTGAGCTGGATTCTATATAGCAGTAGAATATATAATTAACCATTATTTTTCTTTACATATAACAAATAATATATATTCGAATCATACCATCAGAAGCTTCGCCTTCATCGATTCTTTTTCATTTGTTAACATCAACCAGACGCTTGGTTTTTTTCGAACTACTAGATTCGATATAATTAGCTTTATTCATTGTAAATAGATAATTTGAGGATAGTGGGAAGAACTTAATTAAAACCAAGTTTAACGAACTGAGTTAGAATTACCGGTTGAAGAAGAGAACAACAAAGTATTTATAAATATTCTTATAAGCTTAGATTTAATACTTGCCGCATTCGCAAAAGTTTATTTTTTTTTTTTATGGCAAACCGGCATCACTTTTTGAAAAATACAAAAGGGGTGGGTATTCTTTCTTTTTTTTGTGGCAAATCGCGCATCGATTATTGAAAAATGCAAAGGGGTAAATCGTGCATCGCTTATTGAAAAATGCAAAGGGGTGGGTATTCTTTTTTTGCGACAAATCGTGCGAAAAATGCAAAGGGTTGATATAAGCGAACAATATACTAGATGGGACGATTCTTTTTTTTTGTAAAAAAAAAGGAAATTTAGCATCATATTCATTTTGTAAAGAATGCAAAGAGGTGTGAAATGTCACTAGAAGATATTGACTTACATAATTTTACACAAAAATTCAGGAAAGAAAAGAGATCATTTGATAAAAGAAGTAAAAAATCCAAGTCAATTCACATTATCCTTGTAGCCTCCGGGATTCCAAAAATTTTCGAAAGGATGAAGTCTAATAGATAGAAGTTACTGTTAGTATGTGTGCGGATCATTGTACGAAGGCTGATGTACCTACAATATTAATAAAGAGAGTGTTAAAAAAACCGTGATTCTTTTTTTTTTTCATGTAAAAAAAGGAAATTTAGCATATTTTTTTTGCAAAAAACGTAAAGGAGTGCGAAATGTCTTGCATATTTTTATACAAAAAGCTAAAATAATAATTTTGAAAAAAATAAAAGAAAAAAAAAACCATGAAGTGAAACATAGAATAAAGAAAGAAGACCTGAAACTTATATTTTTTCATTGATTTAATTTTGATGTCTAAGTCCACTAGATCCGAATATTTTCATGAAACTGATCTCGTAAGGTTTTGCGTCAGTCCTCGCAAAAAAATCAGACATTAGTTACGTTAACTTATTATATCCGTTGTATATCCATTAGTAATATGATAATTACTAAATTTGAATTAGATTACGCAGTGGTGCATAGTTGAATTCTATAAGTCATTTATTATTTTGATTACTATTTTTATTAAAGTCAAACCATCCAATGAATACAATAATGTTACGAAACCCGTTCTGATAGTCAATTACAAACCCAGGTAATAACGGGTCACGGACTACTACTCTAACACTTCAATTTAGTATTTTTTTCATTTTCTATGACAAAAGAAAATTTGTGTCTCCTTTTCTTTATGTTGATAAAGTAACCATTCGAAAATTAAATATTGTTAATCACTTTAAAAGAAGATATTACAGGAATTAATTGCTGAACAATTTATGTCATTGTTGTCGCGCCTGTGTAATTTTATTAAATTTTACGCTGATTCCGGACCGGAACCAAAGGCTTACATTAATTAATTAGATATCACAGGAATTAATTGCATGTCATTATGTGTCGTTGTTGTCGCGCCTGTGTAATTTTATTAAATTTTATACTGATTCCAGACCGGAACCAAAGGATGGGCAGATGTAAATAAAATAAAAATTTTTTCGCATTGAAGGTGATAAAATGCCACGAAATGTCATAATAAATAAAGATTTTTTAATATTATCAGCTTTATTTATAGTGTAATTATAAATATCATCCACATACAATGGTAAAGAGACGGATAAAATTTTTTAATAAGGAAATTTTATGTATTATTTGCATTTGGTAGTAAAAAAATGACACTTGTTGTATTATATCGAGGGGACAATCGAGTTTTATTGCTTTTTTTTAGTTGCAGCACTGTAAACATTATTCCTCAAAACCTGTAATGTTCTGTAAATGACAAACCGTAGATGTGTTTTGGGCGGAAACACCGCGTTTAAAATGATTTACAAATATTAGATTCAGAAGTTTCAAAGATAGTTTCGGCTTATATTGAACGAAACATGAGTAAAACGTTTCGAATTTTGAAAATAGTTTCGAAACATTGATTATCGTGAATTGGCGCAATTTTTTGATTCATTTGAAATACGTCACAAGAGGTAAATTTTTATAAATTGACGAAAGCAAGAGAAATTTTTTATTGTAAAGTTTAAATTTGACATAAAAAAGCGATAAAGTTTAAATTCAAGTAAACAAAATACTCTCAAAATGTCTTTCAAATACCCATTTTGTCCAAGATATTTTAGCACAAGGTCTGCATATACTCAACATAAAAATCATTGTATACCATCTACTAATAATAATAGCGATAGTGAAAGTAATAATAATGATATTGAGGTAAGAAACAGAAATTATTTAAATTTTTCTTTAAACATAATTCCTAATTTTATACTAAATTTAGATGGTCCATGAAAATTTAAATGAAGACTTTTCTGATAATGAAAGTATTGACTCAGAAATAAATGATCAGAGTTTTCAAAGTAAGATGTCAATTTCGGAGACCGATTAAATTGATCAAAATGAAAATGTCGATGAAAATATCTTGGGAGATTTTGATTCAGAACCAAGTGAAGAACCCGAAGATTCTGACTCAGAATTAAATGAGGAAGAATTCGAACCAGAAATTAATGCAACGTATCCAAATGAAGCATATGGTGATTTAATGTCATTGGTTACAAAACATAAACTTAGCAATGTGACAGGCAATGCTATAATTAAATTTTTTAACAAACATGCAAATTTAAATAAATCCCCTCTTCCAAAATCTATCGAACAAGGTCATAAATTTATGAATAATATGAATCTACCAAGTTTAAAGTATACTAAAACTTGTGTAATAAATTATAAAAATAATTAGTATTTTCTTTATCATCGGTCTATAATAAATTGTATAAAAAACATATTGTCAATTCCTGACATATCACAAAATTTTGCGCTAATTTTTGAAAAAGTTAAGGTAATTATTTATATACTAGTACTTTCATATAACTTAAAAATGTAGAATATATACTAATCATTATTAACTTAAAGCATAATGAAGAAAGAGTGTATGGTGAGCAGAATACTGGAACATGGTGGGAAAATACAGAAGCACTCTTGCCAATCGGTGCCAAGCTTTTATCTTTAATATTGTATTCAGACGCTACAAATGTTGACACACTGGGGAAAAGTCAACTTCATCCAATTTACTTGTCAATTGGTAATATTAAAAATTGGAGGCGCAACAAACAAGATGCAAAACAATTATTAGGATACTTGCCAATCCTAAAATCTAAAGATAATACTGAGAGAAAGTCTGAAACATTTAAGAAAGCTGTCCGAGAGTGCTTTCATAGATCCTTAGAAAAGTTACTAGATCCTCTATTAAAATTAAATAAAAAGGGTATTGATCTAACTTTGAATAACGAAACTATTTGGTTCCATCCTCAGATTTCAATTATAATTTCTGACTGGCCGGAAGTTGCAACGTATTGTCTTACGTATAAATCATCAATATCAAACCATCCTTGTCATTTTTGTCTGGTCGCAAGAGACAATCTTGCTGATCTTAATTTACAATTTGATGATATAACAATGCGAACTCACCTTAATATGCAGGAACATTTTAATCAAGGCACAGTAAATTCCGTTAGCATTGAAAATATATATAATTTTTTTTGGAAATTACCGTAAGTTTACGCAATATTTGTTATACCGGTATTTATTTATCTTATTAATATATTACTTATTAATTTATTTTAAGTAATGTAAATATCTATCAAGCCACAGTGCCCGATAGATTACATCATCTCGATTTAGGTCTTTTCCATTATCAAATCGATTATACGAAGAAACTTTTAGAGGAACAATGCGGAAAATCTTTAGTAGATGAAATAGATCATCGATTAGCCAAAATACCAAGATTTCCCAGGTTGAAGATCTTTACAAATGGAATACAAACATTAGCCAGACTAACAGCCGATGAATATCGCAATCTGATGAAAATAATGATTTTTGTGATGGATAATTTATATGAAAATAATGAGAATATTGAAAATTTTGTAAAGAATAAAGATCTGACAAAACTTTACGAAGCTTGAAATGAAATGTATGCAATTAGTCGATATGAAAATTTTAAAGAAAGTAATTTAATCAAATTTCAGGAATTGATAAATGAATGGTCTCAAATGTTCGTCAAAACTCTCCAACATATGTCCCCCTCGGGACTGAAATTACCAAAACTGCATTCGTGGGTATACCATATAGTTGATTTGATTCGATCTTTTGGTGCAGTTAATGGATACACTACGGAGACTTACGAAAGTCTTCACAAAGAATATGTCAAAAATCCATACCGATTAAGTAATAAAAAAAATATAGAGATACAATTAATGCAAATAGTAAGTATTATAAAATTACGTACTTATACAATGAAGATTTTTAATTGATTAAATTTTTTTATAGATTCGACAGCGATCAATAATAAATATAACCCATCGAACACCAAATTTAGCAATCACCCCCGTACATTTAAATTCGCGGCTAAACATTTTGAATTTTTGCTAAAAGATGCATACGATTTCTTTGTAGAACAGGCGGAAAATTCTAATATAGATAACAGAATGAAATCTGGGTTTGAAAATTTTTCTGAATGTTTAAATCTGTATATAGATCACGAAAATATTGCAGATAAAGGCAAAGTGACTATATACGGATCAGTTATAATAGAAAATGGTGCAATAATACGTGCAACTAATAGTTATTACGGCAAACCTTGGTTTAGTAATATGTCGATTTGCATGGACTCTGATGAATTATTTGATTATGCTTCTGATCAAGGCATTTGTTACGGGCAGGTAATTATTTAATTTATTGGTACAAATTATTTAAATGACGTTACTAAATTAAAATATTTTTGAAGATTTTGTTAATAGCAAGGATAGATTTTGAAGATCCGTTAAATCTCACATTAATTCAATGGTATGACTTCAAATCTGAAAGTCATCCATATCTTTATGAATGCCCTTTACTAGAACTTACAGAAATCTATAATTTTATCGATATTGAGGCTATACAAAATATTGTACATATAGTACCCCGGTTTGATAAGTCAAATGAATATTTTGTAAACAAATATATATTTTAAATTTAGTTATAACGACAAATAAATATTGAAATAAATTTTTAGCCGTCATAATGGTGGTCATGATAAAGAAGAAAAAAAAATAATAATAATAATTGAATAATATATTAGAGAACCTTTTTCAATAATATAATAATTATTTTTTTCATAAGCAAATAGTAACAACTCCATTATTATAAAATAATATATATTTAATAAGTGATTTATAAAAAGAGATTTATTTATTTATTTATTATGTTATCATATAAATGTATGTAAAAAAATTTTTTTAACTCTATATGCAAGAAATAATTAAAAATTTAAAACATATTATAATTAACTGGTACTTGTTCGCTATCAATAATTATATTGATACCCAAGTTGCACGACGAGAACGTCAGTACTAACGCAACCCAAAAAATAATTACAAATAACTATCAGTTATACAACGCCTTATCCAGGAGGGCCGAATAGAGAAGGACGTTCACAGTAGGCCGTCCTTCGTATATCAGGTCTGGGTACCTGACTGAAAACTTTCGCAAACTGTGGCCACGAAGTGCTTCCAGTTCTCTATTCTACCAGTTGTATAACGCCGTTAGGATGACCATTATTCATAATTAATCGAGAAAAGAATAATTTTTTTGATATATTTATATAAATTATTTTTTTACAATGATGTGAATTCTAGCATTAAAAATTCATGATTTATTAACAAATTTAGAAATTGACCCAATTTCAAGATTATCAATCAACTTACACATATTATAGCCGTATAAATAAACCGCCCCTGCATCCGGCTACAACTAATGAAATTTTTAATATGACCTCTCCCTCGAGAAAAAAAAATCGTACAATATATTTTAGTCGCAAAGTGCATCGCCAACAGCAAGGACAACAATCGGTAATTATCAATGACATAATAAAATATAATATAATTATTGTTAAATTAACTTAAATTAATTTCATTAGAAACAAAATCAGAATTTGGACGAAGCCCTTGCTAACTTAATTAATAACGTGTATATTAGTAATCAGGATAATAATTTCATACCAAGAGAATGGTATGAAAAATTATGGAAGGACTTTCAAGCTCTTGAAAGGAATTATGATAATTTAAATATTAGATTTAAATTTGGGTTGGGTCTATGGAGATTAGTTTTAATTTTTACATTATTATGTTTTCTAGTATTTTTTATAAATAAATTCTTTTTATGATAAAGAAACTTTACATTGAATTATACACTGCAATTTAGCCTTTGGTTCCTGTCCAGAATCAGCGTAAAGTTTAATAAAATTACACGGGCGCGGCCAATGATATAATTATTGTTCAGTCATTAATTCCTTAATTAATGTATGTTCCGTTTAGCTCATTAAACTGCATGACGATTGCGATGATATTCTATAGGGCTGATATTTCCCACGATAGAGCTAAATTCTCATCACGAAAATACCTTCCAAATATTTTTATTTCAAAAAAAAAAAATTAACATTGGTAGTAGTATCATTATATAATCTAGACCTAGGGTTTTTTATAATATTTATTGAAAGAATACAAAGAAAGAATACAAAAAAAATAAAAATCAAAAACATTATTGATTATTTTTGATTATTTTCCCATTTAAAGTATTCATCCAAACTTTTGAATGAAGGTTGTGACGAAGATTGAGACTGTGATGATGATGACGACGACGATGATGATTGCTGTGCGTGCTGTGCGTAAAGTTTCAGTTCAAGATCATAATTTCTTTTCTTTTGAATTTCGATTTGTTTTGCGTATACGTCTATTCATTTTAATAAGTTTTCATTTTTCCGACACAATTGATTCATTCGTTCAATTGCTTTCTCTTTTGATGCTTCAACATCTTTCTTATAATCGATAAGTTGTATTTGAACATCACCAATTTCAATTTCTTTCTGTAATTTATGACGTTGTCATCTTTTAAGCTGCCGTTTACGAGATGTTTTTCTGGAAAACAAGGATGGTTTGCCCATTTTTTTAAAAATCAAAAATTTAAAAGTTTTTTTTTTTAAAAAAAATAATGGAAATTTATTAGTCGTGGTAGTGTCGTAGTCAGAAAACAATTTTAGAAATTATCCAGCTGAATAACAGCCGAAATTAGTCAGGTCCTTCTCCAAACATATGGCATTGTAACTAGTGTAACTAGTAATGTGTACACGTGCACATTGTGCACATGAATTTTATACAGACCAGAATCCTACTTAATTATCAGAATTCAAAAAAGGAATTGTAACAATGTAATTCTTTTTTTCCGATGATTCCGGATAGATAGATATCTAATAAATTCTTTGAGACTCCTGATGGAACAGTAAAAAATTTATTGATTTATATCTAATTAAAGTATATATATTAATTCTTTGTGATCATTTTTGAAGACTTGTAGTCTTGTAGAAGAAGAAATATATTATATATAGTAATGTGTAATGTTTTATTACATATGTCCACAAAACTGTATAAATTTGGTAACCAATTTATTGAAGTAATAAATAAGTACAGATAGATGCGTAGGTATATGCAGGTTCATTTATACTTTGTTATAATTCTTTATACTTTTTTTTTCTCTCTTCATGATATTAGTTTCACCTTTAAATAAAATATATTAATTATGCTGGTCTGAAGCGGTGTCTCGTAATTCCTTAACATGTAATTTATTTTAATTACGTTGATTGATCAATGAATTATTTTTCCGTGCAATTTCAAAAATAGAAACCATTGTACTGGATGTGTTCTCCCTGCGTAATTCCAAAGATAGAAACTATTGTACTGTTTAATTATTTCCCTGCGTATCCAAAATTGGATGTAATTTAATTTGATCACTTTGATTTAACAATGAATTATTTTCCGCGCTCTTAATCATTTTCTTGCGTAATTCCAAAAATAGAAATCATTGTACTGGATTTATTTTAATTTACGTATATGCAAAGAAAGACGCGGAAGATCAAATGATCTGGTTTTTAGCGATAAGAACATTTACATCGCTCATTAAATCAATTTATTTAGTCCACGTTTATACATCAAAATTAATTGAGATTTAACAATTATCTATAAACTATACATTGTAAAATATACATAAATGCATAATTATAAAAATATCTAAAAATAAAAACTTGAGAGTTCAAAAAATATAATATAAGTTATTTCTCTTGGAAATCATGTATCAAGCAATAATCATTTGTTACTACCATTTTGTGAAACAAAATATAAATTTACTCTT
>BLAL01000172.1:515000-646668 GCA_015698045.1 Rhizophagus clarus | reverse complement strand
TAAGCTCTTCGCTTTAATTTCATCGATCTCACCAATTTCCTCGATCTCCCCAATTTCCTCGAACCCGCCAATTTCTTCGAACCCGGCTCCCGGTTCAAATTTAAATTTTATATGCACGTCGGAGGGGGTCGCTTTATCTAGCAGGACAAATTGGATTGCGCCTATTCGGCTCATATAAAGATCTGTGTTACTTATGTGAATATTACGGGCATGGTTTTAATACCTGCCCGAATTATTCAGCAAAATTACCGGGGAAAGATGCTGCAGGTGTTGGGTCAGTCCGCACGAGTCAAAAGATTGCCATTTACGAAAAGGTGAAAAGGTACCTATTCCATTTAAAAAGAATTTTTTAAAGCCGGCCAATTTAATCAAATTTTTTGGAAGAATGAGGAATAGGTTTTTTTTTAATTCATTTCTGGTCGCCTTGGTGGCGAATTTTTTATTCT
Organism: Rhizophagus clarus; assembly: GCA_015698045.1. NCBI lineage: Eukaryota > Fungi > Glomeromycota > Glomeromycetes > Glomerales > Glomeraceae > Rhizophagus > Rhizophagus clarus. Next base: position 646,222 of record BLAL01000172.1, on the reverse strand, counting down.
ATGTAGTTTGTTTGGTCCGCCTGGTGGCGGGTTTTTTTCTGGTTCGTCTGGTGACGAGTTTTTTTTCTGGTTCGCCTTGTGGCGTAAAGGTTTCTGGTTCGCCTGGTGGCGTGTTCTTTTTTTTGTTTTGATATTTTTTTATAATAATAATAAATAATAATGCATTTTATCAATCACACTGGCACTAAATAAAATTTATTAAGACATTTTTTGAATATTATCTTGAATGCCAAATTAATATGATGATAATGTTAAATTCATATTGCAGAAAATATAAAAAAAAATTGTTCAATATGGAAGTCAGTAATTTGATGGCTATTTAAAATCTAAGGTTTCTGTTAAGATTGTTTGTTTCTTTACTATAAAAATGCTGATCAATAACTTTTAGTTCAGTAAAATTATTAATTTGTATAATAAATTCCTTTTATTCAGCAATAAATTTTGAAGTTCAAATAATTTTGACATTTAATTTTAATTTATAAATATCCAGATGTTCAAAGCACGCCTTAGCAAAATTTTTGCCAATTGTCATACAACTGAAATTTAACGCGTCTACTGGATTTTCTACAGATTCTACCCAATCACGATGTTGTCGTAAAAAATTTTTAATATAAAAAAATGCTTGCTCTATCTGTAAGCAATAAATTTTTAAATAATGGAAGATTAAATTCTTACGGGATTATAATCGGGAGAATAAGATGGCAAAAACTCAAGTCGTATTCCTTTCTCCTCACAAATATTCCACAAACGCTGACTTTTATATATAGATACATTATCTAAGATTAAAACGCTATACTAGTTATTTAACTAAATAAAATATTAAATAAAAATATTTATTATAGTCTATGTGGTTTTATATTTCGCTTCGAAAAATGGTAAACAAGTTGGGAAGAAAAAGAGATGGTTAACGCGGCACAATAAAAATCAATAAAATCTACGTACAACGCGAAATCAGGTCACATGAATTATTAGCAGAGTGGTGGCGCTATGATATATTGTAATCTTTATTATCATAAAGGAATAAAAAACATATCAATGTTATCACGGTCTTTATGTGATATGTACTGTATTTATGAAAAAAGATGGAGTTTTAAAGAGCTAGCAATGTTTCTTCCGCTACGGGAAGGAATTTCTAGATCTTCTGTAATAACATCTAACTCCTTAACCTTTTCTTTGATATTTGCGCTTTCAGTTTCAACCCAGACTATTTTGAAGCATTTTCTGGAGAATTCTATTAATTTATCTAGTGAAGTTTCCGATAATTCTGTAAAATCGATGGCTGAAACGTATCGGCTTAAGATTCTCTTTAAAACCACCTCACGTGATATGAAATTGTTTACTTCCTCGTCGGTAGGATCTGAACTTTCCGTATATCCACTTTAATAGAAAAAAATTTTAAATCATTAAATCATTGTAATAAAACAACAACATAACGATATGAACGTATCGATCACCTTTCTACAATTTGTCGAAATTCTTTTACTAATGTTGAAAGTACATTTTTCAATTGATATCGATAGTCGGAAAATGATTTACGATATCGTTCGTTAATTGACTTCGCCACGCTTTGATAAGCATCATGCCCAAAAATTTTTGTGTTATTTTATCAACGCATGATCGGGCAGATTTCTAGTTCGCAAAAAAAGGCATTTCATTTCTTCGTCAATAAGACGATAATTATCCTAAACAGTAATAATATCAATAATACATAATACATCAGTAATTCTGTGTAATAACGATTGTTCTTAATTGGTAAGAATGTAACAACCAAAATAAGAAATGGATTTTACGTTGTCAGATGGTGATGAAGTCGAGGTGGTTAGTGGCAAATTTGTTGATGGCTGCTTCGTCGAGGCATCAAGCATTTTGTTTGCCAGATGTAGTACACTTGGATGTAAGACCAACCAATTGCAAATTTGCAATTGATTGGTCATTGCGCCAAATTGAACCAGAATTTCTTCTTCACTCTCTAGAAATAATATTAAATGAGAATAAAATTATATTCATTAATTATGTTCAGATTTTATGTTTTTACCGCTTTCATCATTTTCATTTTCTTCTTGTTTTTTATCTTTCTCTCTCCTATCCCTCTCTCTTCTCTCTTTCTCTCTTCTCTCTTTCTCTCTTCTCTCTTTCTCTCTTCTTTCTTTCTCTCTTCTCTCTTTATCTCTCCTCTCCATCTCTTTCTTCTCATTTTCTCTTCTTTCTTTTTCAATATTTCTTTCTTCTTGCTCTGGAAGCATATCTTCATTATAACAAAGTAAATTTAGTTTTAAATAAATTCGCAGAAATATCATTTCAATTGAACAATAAAACAATTATTATAATGTATTTACCCAAAATAATTCTTTCAATATCATCATCTTGTCTATTATTACCTTCTCCAATATCTACATCTTGTCCATGTAAATTATCTTGTTTATGTTCACTTCCTTCCTCTCTCCTTTCATCTCTTTCCTTATTATAATCACGTAAAGAGTTGGCAACATATGTACGAATAGTTTTTGTAGTCTTTGCAGCTTTTGTTGCCTTGTCTTTTAGGTATCATTATAATAGTATTAGGCGCAATTACTATATAAATTTTAAATCAAAAATATAATATTATTACCTTTTTCTGTTACTCCTCTGCGTTTAGTCATGATAAACAAACAAGATGGTACTTATCGGTATTGTGCTAGTAGCAACGTAAAGAAATAAGTGATTCGTCACGTAAAGAAATAGGTGATTCCTGACGAAACGAATACAGCATCATCTTTATTTATTTATAGAGATTTCTCCTAATATTAAGAAAAAATTACATCGTGACCGCAGCACATAAAAGGAAATTGGGTTAGCATTCTCGAAAAAAACGTTCATGGTTACATTAAATCTTGGATAGTTGATCGGAAGAATTTGTTAATGGTTACATCGATTCTTTATGACGAAAATTTTGGGAAAATTTGACGTCTTAACGGTTACATGTAAAGAAATTATATAATGAGTATCGTAACTGTAGGACATAAACAGAAATTTGGCCAACAAAATTTTCAAATTATTGGAATAATTGATCGGGAAAATCCTTAATGGGTATATTAGCTCTTTGTCCACAGAACATTAATGGTAATTTCGAGCAATTTTAACGGTTACAAGTAAAGAAACTTTATATGAATATCGTGATCGCAGGACATAAACGGATTTTCAGGATAATTGATCAGGAGAAAAAATTTGTTAATGGTTACATAATCAGGGTTGAAGAATTATACTGTACGTACTATATTATGCTGTCCTAATACTTAAATAGAGTACATTTTTTTCATATGTTTAATATATTATATATTTATTTTAATAATTAGGATTGTTCTTTTAATCTAATCTAAATAGAAAAAATATTATATTAAATATTTAACAGTGCAATATTAATGCAATGTTTACAGTACATTGATAAAATTTTGGGCAATGGAAAAATTGCGGTTACATGTAAGGTGATCGCAGGACATAAATAGAAATTTAGATCAAAAAATTGGTCGGAAAAATTTTGTCAACAGTTCTGTTGATTCTTTATCTGCAAAAGATCTTTATTTGCAGCACATTGGTGGAATCTAGGGTAATGATCTGAAAAATTTGACATGAATATCGTGGTCGCAATAAATAAATAGAAATTTAGATCAATAATTGATCGGAAAAAATTATTAATGGTTACATTGATTTTTTATCTGCAGCGTATTGATAGAATTCAGGGGTAATCTGAAAAATTTGACATGAATATCGTAATCGCAAGACATAAACGGATTTTCGGAATAATTGATCAGGAGAAAAAATTTGTTAATGTTTACATAATCAGGGTTGAAGAATTATACTGTACGTACTATATTACTATGCTGTCCTAATACTTAAATAGAGTACATTTTTTCATATGTTTAATATATTATATATTTATTTTAATAATTAGGATTGATAATAAATTATTAACTATTCTTTTAATCTTAATAGAAAAAATATTATATTAAATATTTAACAGTACAATATTAGTGCAATGTATACAGTAAATTGATGAAATTTTGGGAAATGGAAAAATTGCGGTTACATGTAAGGTGATCGCAGGACATGAACAGAAATTTAGATCAACAAATTGATCAGAAAAAAATTTTGTCAACAGTTCTGTTGATTCTTTATCTGCAAAAGATCTTTATCTGCAGCACATTTGTGGAATCTAGGGTAATGATCTGAAAAATTTGGCATGAATATCGTGGTCGCAATAAATAAATAGAAATTTAGATCAATAATTGACCGGAAAAAAATTGTTAATGATTACATTGATTTTTTATCTGCAGCGCATTGATAGAATTCAGGGGTAATCTGAAAAATTTGACGTGAATATCGTGATCGCAGGACATAAACGGATTTTCGGGATAATTGATCAGGAGAAAAATTTGTTAATGGTTACATAATCAGGGTTGAAGAATTATACTGTACGTACTATATTATGCTGTCCTAATACTTAAATAGAGTACATTTTTTCATAAGTTTAATATATTATATATTTATTTTAATAATTAGGATTGATAATAAATTATTAACTATTCTTTTAATCTTAATAGAAAAAATATTATATTAAATATTTAACAGTGCAATATTAGTGCAATGTAGAGTAAATTGATGAAATTTTGGGAAATGGAAAAATTGCGGTTACATGTAAGGTGATTGCAGGACATGAACAGAAATTTAGATCAAAAAATTGATCGGAAAAAAATTTTGTCACCAGTTCTGTTGATTCTTTATCTGCAAAAGATCTTTATCTGCAGCACATTGGTGGAATCTAGGGTAATGATCTGAAAAATTTGACATGAATATCGTGGTCGTAATAAATAAATGGAAATTTAGATCAATAATTGATCAGGAAAAAAAATTGTTAATGGTTACATTGATTTTTATCTGCAGCGCATTGACAGAATTTGTTACATTAGTTCTCTATCTCGGAATTATGTAATGAAGTTTTAAAAAAAACTTTTCAAGTTGTTGACCCAAATTTCCTTTTATATAGTGCAGTCATGATATCACAGTCGTAATATTATAAAAAATTTACTTTGTGCTTTTTTCCCAAAGAATTCAATTGATATTTTTTTTAAAGTTTGACTGTCCATATCTTATCAGTTACATATAAAAATACCACATCTCAGATCAGAGTTTTTAGATTTCTAATAAAAAAAAGATAGAAAGAAAATGTCCTCTCCCAAACCTAGTAGAGAAGAAACAGGTATAAAAAAAAATACCTGGTATATTAATTCATTAAATAACGTATGATAATATTCAAATAGTTTCTTTCATATATAGATAATATGATATTGATCTCGCTAGACGATCTAATAAAAGAACAAACCTGATTGAACGATCTTCTCCAGACCAACATTAAAAAGAAACGGAAACGTCCGTCTCGTAACAACCGAGCGAAGACCATGGGAGACTGGGCTCGGATGGTGAAAAAAGTATGATCATTTGATTCTTTAATATTTTGTGATAATTTGAAATATTTAACACTTTAAAATTATTTGTTAGAATTGATATTGCCATTATATGAAATTAATATCTCATTAATATTATATCCACCTTCTTTTCAATTTATTTCAATAAAAAAATAAATCTTATGTAATTTTATAATTGTATATATCCGTAAAGCTCACAACTAGTGATTTTATCATAATAATTGATTGTAATAATTTAAAATCATAAAAATCAAAATTTCATATAAACTGGAACACGAATTGCTAACAATTTTTTTCTGATCATTTGTCTTGTCTAAATGTGCTGCGATCACGATATTCTTAAAATGTAATGTCAATTTTTCAGAAAAGCTTTGTTAACCAATTTCCGTTATGTCCAGCAGCCTATATAAATTTCTTTACATGTAATCGTCAAAACATCAATCCTAAATTCAAGAGCTTTGTTAACCCAAATTTCTATAGTTACGATGTTGTTCATTATATAATTCATTAGTTAATGTAACTAATTATTAACGAATTTTTTTTCCGATCAATTATCCCAAAATTCGATGATCTAAATTTCCGCTTATGTCCTGCGGTCACAATATTCATATAAATTCCTTTACATATAACTGTTAAAGAAGTCAACTCTTCAGATCATTGCCTCAAAACTTCGTTAATGCATTGTAAGTAAAGAACCAATGTAGCCATTAAGAAAATTTCCGATCAATTCAAATTTCCGTTTATGTCCCGCAGTCACAATATTCATACAAAATTTCTTTGCATGTCGATTTTCCCAAAATTTAAGAAATTAGTAATCTAAATTTCCGTTTATGTTCTGCAGTCACGCACGATATTCATACAAAATTTCTTTGCATGTAACTGTTGTTAACACGTCAATTTTAGATCATTTTCCCCAAGATTTCCATTAATGTACTGTGATCCAAGAACTAATGTAACCATTGACAATTTTTTTTTCTCGAAATTTCAATATAAATTTCCGTTTATAAATTTCCGTTTATGTCCTGCGGTCACGATTTCATACAAATTTCTTTATATGTAACCAGATTATTGCCCAAAATTTCTGTTAATGAGAAATTTGTTAACCCAAAATTTCCGTTTATGTGCTGCGGTCGCGATACTATGATTTCCAATTAAAAATATTATAAAAGCAGTTAATGAATTAAATACACAAACGCGCATGGACATTTTTTAAATTTACTCATTTTATTATTCCTTATTATAATTATTATCATAGCCATGTTACGAAATAAACCTCGAAAAATGAATATTGCTACATTACCTTTTCGTATCCGTAATAATTTTAGAAGGTTGCTCAACAGATTTTTATTATCGGATAATGATGACAATGAAAAAATGGTACAAAAAGATTTTGAAGATGATAATATTAGCGGCGAAGAGTATAATGAATATGGCGACGGAGATGATGATTTAGAACAACGAAGCGATGATGATCATATAGAACAGCGAAGCGATAATGGTGATGATTTAGAACAACGAAGCGATGATGATCATATAGAACAGCGAAGCGATAATGGTGATGATTTAGAACAACGAAGCAATGATGATCATATAGAACAGCGAAGCGATAATGGTGATGATTTAGAACAACGAAGCAATGATGATCATTTAGAACAACGAAGTGATAATGATCATTTAGAACAACGAAACGATAATGATGATGATTTAGAACAACGAAGCAATAATGAAGAAGGTGATACCAACATGATTTCAACATCATCAGAGAATGAAACAGAAAGCGATTATATAATGTCCTTAGAAAGTGATGAAGAATATGAAACAATGTCGTCAGATAATGAAGAAAGACATGATTCTGATATCTCAGAAGAAAAGCTATTCGTTGATGAAGCATTGGTTAAAGATAAGTTACCATCTTATGATGGTGATTTTGCTCCATATTTTCAAAATTTAACTACTGCTGCCTTATTTTGTTGGATTTATAAGCATAATATTTCAACAAATGCATATGAAGATCTTGTTGACATTATCATGAGACCAGAATTTAATAGAGATCATATTGTAAAGAATATTCGGAGATTTCGAGCATGGAGGGAGCGTCTTCCTCTTCCCTCAATATCAGCAAAATCTATCTCAATTTCATCAAAAAAAACACCATCAACTTTAAAGGATTCAAAGATGGCATATCAACTTTCAATAAGTGATATCATTTGGAATGTTCTTAACAACCCATCACTATTAAAGGAAATGTATTTTGGTGCTGGTGTCGATTCAAAAACAAAATCCGAGTACTGGCATGGTACCTTATGGGCAGAGTCACCTCTTTTCGGTCAAGAACAATTAATGATATCAGGGGGTAATTATTTATTAAATGCAAGCTGATGGTAGAGAGGCGAAGCAATAAAGTACAAGAGACTAACACTTTTTTCATATGTATATAATAGAGATATACCAATGCGGCGATTTTGTTTACTATTACGACAATGAGCGAAAACTTGGCAGATTGAGAGCGATATTATTAAATGAAGAGAACCAACAGTATCGGCTGAGAATCCAAAAAGTTCTAGATTATAGTGACTTGCCTGGAACTTTTAAGGGAGAATTAAGACAAAATCGCTCTCTTTCCGGAGAAGTTTGGTTACAAGATGAACCATTCTTGACAATAACAACATCACAAATTTCAGAAAAGGTTGCTGCAGATACACTACGAATTACCGAAATACTTTATAAACATCATACACACTGGCGCATTCGTGATGCAACGTTCTCTTATCAACATCCTTCGGAATATATTTCCATAAGGCAGCCACCATCTCCAACAATTCCGGTTTATAAGCTGTTTTTGGACATATACTACGATGATTTTGGAACATTTAGGAATGTTTATCATTTGTTAGGAGGTGTTTATGTGCAGTTTGGAAATATGCCTGCCCATCAAAGAAAGTTGCTCAAAAATCACTTTGTTCTCGGGTTTGTTCCTTTCGGTGGTAATTTCAATGAATTCATGTTGCCATTTATTTCTGAAATGAAAGAATTCGAACAAGGAAAATTAATGGAAGTGAATGGCCAAGATGCTTGGGTGATAGCCGGTTTAGGTGTCGTAACTGCTGATTTACCACAAGGGAATGACATGTGTGGTGTATTACGACATAATGCCAATAAAGGTTGCCGCACTTGTACAGCCTCTTGAGAATCACTTACCAACTTCTCTCAGGATGTACCAGCAACATCAAGATATCATCACATCACTGACGATCAATTTAAAGAGATATTTAACGAACCTGCTACCACAAGGCAAAGACGACTTTGTACTGAGTTTGGACTAAGAACAAGGCCTAGCATTTTGGATAGGCTGCTAAGAGAAAGGCATCTACAGACACCTCAAGATGTATATCATGCAACTGCTGGGAAGATTGGACGACTTCTTAAATTAACGTATGATCTTTGAATTTAATTAACTTTAGCTAGATATGTAACGAACAAAATATTTTAATAAAGCTTTTTGATTTCCACAGGTGCGAATTATTTTCACAAAAAGGAGAGGACGAGTTTATCAAAGCCTGGAAGAACTTTGAGAAACCAAAAAAATGGTCTCGTTTGCCAAATCCAATTAGTCACAATGCTAGTTTCATGATGTCTGACTATCTTAGGCTCGCTATGATAATGCCTTTTATACTTAATAGTTTTTTAGAAACATCAAGCTTAAAGGAAAATGAATCCAGAAGCATTCTGCGACGAATTCAAGAATCACGCATTAACATGGTGAAAAATGTAATAATTGCTTGTTGGGTATATGTAGCAAAAACAATGAGGATGGTTTTTGAAAGCAAGTTTACATTAGATTCGTATGATGAATTACAAAAATGCCTTGAAGAAGAAATGAAAATTCTTTCAAAGGTACAATTATTCATAATTCTTATATAATTTTTTATTTTTTATTTATCAATATATAAAATATTATTTAATAATGTGGCTTTAGGTTTTCCCTGAATTTGCTAACTTACCAAACCTGCATATCAATATCCACTTGCTGGTGTATGCAAGGACTTATGGTACTCTTATAAACACTCAAGTTGGTATCAAAGAGATGGTGCATCGGATCTTTAAAGCAATGGTACCACAAACAAATTGCAAGAATGTCGAGCTAGACTTGTTAAAGCGGTATACTACGCTCTTTGCAATTCGTCATTTAGTAGATGGAGGCGCAGATCAAAGATTATCACAACCTTGTAGAGGTTTCGCTACTATGTCCTCAAATTTTAGAAATTTATTGACTAATTGGTATATTACTGAAGACAAGGTATCAAATGAACAAGAACCGGAAGAAAATGAAGAAGGTTTGTATTACAATTTTATAATAATAATATTTCCGCAATTATTAACGTAATTTTATTTATATAGCGATTTCATCTCCAGTGGATTTTATTACAAATATTATCTTAAAGAGGAGCTTGTCCCGTCAGGATCGTGAAAATATCATGAAAGATTTGCCAAATTTCAAATCTGAGCTGCTTCTTTTATTTATGGACATTGGACAAAAGTCAGCTCTTATATATTCTCAAATGGGCTGGTATGAATTGGCGACATACACTATGGAAGAAAGCGATGGCGTCTTTTCCAAAGTACATCTTCATATTGGTGACGTCGTAACAATACACGAGGAAGACAGTGGTAAATGTTATACGATTATAAAAGGGATCTTCAAATACAAAGGCAATGATGATAAATATTATGCCTTTATTACAATTGATTGGTTTGACAATATTAACAGAATTCACAACGTATTGAAATGTCCTCTTTTTCGCATTCAGACAAGCCAAGACATTCGCTGGAGAAGAATCTTCCCGATATCAATAATTGACCACGTACAGAAAGTTCACTTTGTCTATGATACGAAAATTGATTTGTGGATAAAAAATAATTATTATTTTACGGCTATATAGCTTTATTAGTAATATTATGTTAATAAATTTACAATATAAATATAAGTTTATACTACGTTTACTCATTAAATTCATTATTGTTTTAACAATATCAAAATGATACAGTATCTTTTTTTTATTAAATAAATGCAACAATATCGTTTTGATATCGTTATGGTATCGTGACCGGTCCATTACTTATCACGTGATAACGTGACTTTGTATTGATTATCCAATCAAAATCATTGTTTGTTTGTTAAAACATTCGCACGACGGTTATTTCTACTCCATTCTCTACATTTTACTGTAATAACTTACATTTTAATATTGTCAGTCTATTTAAAATATTTCTTAATAATATTAACAATTATATACGCGTCTATTTTTTATTCCGGCGTAATCTCAACATTGAAAAATAGTTTATTCGACACCTTGACAGGTACGAAACAAAAAGTTATTTATAATAATATTAATTGTTTTACAAATTTTAGCTCTCGCTGTGCAAATATTGTTTAGAAATATTTTTTAACAATATAACAGAAATTCGGGATGTATTTTTTTATTTATTTATCTATTTATTATTATTTTTTTTTAAAAAAGAAAAATTTTTTAATAGTAGTGTATAATAATATTTGCGACGAAATTCGGACGAAATTCAGAATGTGCGCAAAGAAAGTTTCGGTATAGTATTATTTCCCCTCTTTTTTATACTTGGGAATGCGATTGTTCTAGCGTCATAATGATATCGTCACGTTGTTTTATATTAGCATTCGGAAAGAGAGATGTCTAAGTAATTTACCAGGCACGACCGTATCTTTAATTTCGCAGAAACTTGCGTCGTAATCAGAAACTTATCAATTCAACATTTTAAACAAGTTTCAAGATAATATTAGTGTCATAACGATATCGTCACGTTGTTTTATGTTAACCATCTGGTGAGAGAGATGCGAAACTTAATATTTTTTTTTTTTTGTAAGAATATATGAATTTTCTTTTTTTCTTTTCTTTTTTTTTTTGTAAGGAACGTTATAATAACGTTTCTTCTGTTTCTTTTAGGTTCATCAATTTAACATTTTTAACAAGTTTCAATATAATATTAGTGTCATAACGATATCGTCACGTTGTTTTATGTTAACCATCCGGTGAGAGAGATGCGAAACTTAATATTTTTTTTTTTTTTTTTTTTTTTTTTTTTTTTTGTAAGAAATGTTATATGAATTTTCTTTTTTTCTTTTCTTTTTCTTTTTTTTTTGTAAGGAACGTTATAATAACGTTTCTTCTGTTTCTTTTAGGTTCAAGTGTTTCGGCTTAATTTAATCAGGTACGATCGTAACTTTAATTTCGCAGAGCTTGCGCCATAATCCAGACACTCTAATTCAACATTTTTAACAAGTTTCAATATAATATTAGTGTTGAACCGATATCGTCACGTTATTTTATGTCATCCTATCCAGAGATAGGGATATTCTTCTTTTAATTACCATAATTCGCAATATTTAACAATTAAATAACAATTAAAACATCATAATTGTCATAATTGCATTATAAAAAATATATATATATTAATTAATTAATAAACAAATTAATTTAAACCAATTAAAATTGATTTAATTTATTGAATGTATCTACTACGTTTCATTATCATCCTGATACAGTTTAAATGTCGTCACGATATTTCAATAAAATATTTAGCGATCTTAATGATACCATAACGACATAATTATAATATCCTAACGATACATTTTCAACAACTTCACGATAATATTAATTTTTAAATGATATCGTGACAATATATTAAATGATATCGTGACGATATATTTATGATAATCTTAACGATACATTTTCAACATCTTCACGATAACATCACAATTTCCATTTCAACATCATCACGACATCAAGACTATAAATCGATATAATATCAGAATGATATCAGAACGATATCAAATTTCAAATATCGCGAGGATGTTGAAAAGGTATCGTTAAGATTATCATAAATATATCGTCACGATATCATTTAAAAAAATTGTGATGTTATCGTGAAGATGTTGAAAATGTATCGTTAAGATATTGTGGCGGATTTGAAGATTTCAGCAAAGTAAGATTGGTCAAATGGGTTGTGTAGTGATCGGATAGGTTGAACGCGTTTTTTTTATTAAGATATTTTTGTTTTATGATTAATAAGACGAATTTTTTTTTTGATCAATATATTCGTATGATGCAAAATCACATGGATTCTGAACATAATAGCATTATGTAATGGGACCGATAAGGCAATTATATTGATTAATTTTAAATAAACTAAATTTGCGCATATGACGTTTATTTTTTCTTAAAAAGTTTAGAAGTAAAAAGTTAGCTTTTTCTACCTTTTAGTCTTAAATAAAAAATCTTTTTGAGTTTATCAAAAAAATTGTCTTTAAAATCATACTAAATATTTGAAACTAAAAAATTTAAAGATTTTAAAACTTTTGTTTTATATTTTAATTTTCTTACTAATTTTTGTCATTTTTTCTAGTATTTATAAAAAAGTTTTTTATACTCAAAAAAAAGCTTATTTTTTTTACTAACTATCTAAATAACATTATTTTATTTGAATAAACTGAAAAATTATTAAAACCAATTTTTTTTTTAGGTATTAACTCATATTAAAAATAGTTGAAGAGCTTAATAGTTTATTTAACTAAAGAAGCTGTTTATTAATTGATGTTTTTTTTTAAATAAGACTACTGGGTTGCTTTTTATTAGTAATAATTTAGTATTTTTTTTAGGGTTTTGTAATTCAACGCTATGGCAATGTATCGCCAGTATTACGTGATATATTAATCATTTTCTTTTTAGGAATTTTATGTAACCGACCTGCATACAAAATTTTCATTTTTTGGGGGATGCAAAATTTTCTTTTTTGGAATTTTGTGTAATGTTATATAATTTGACCAGAATTACAAAATATGGCCAGAATTAACTATGTGATGAATAAGGTGACAATTAAGATTTTTTCACTGAAAAAATTCCAAGTTCAAATAATACTTAATGATTTTTGAAAGCTAGGGAGTGTGATACAGTATGATATTTTAAATGTTATACAAAATTCCAAAAAGGAAATTTTGCATCCCATAAAAATGAAAATTTTGTATGCAGGTCAATTACACAAAATTCCTAAAAAGGAAACAATTGGTATATCTGTGATACTGGCGATGTAACGCCATGGCGTTGAATTACAAAATCCTTTTTTTTATTATTTTTAAGTGGATTTTACTAACTTGTTTTTAATATTTTAGTTTTTTAAAATTTTTTACTTTTTTATTAGGTTTGATTAGAAAAGTAGAAAATACTGAAATATTAATTTTAATAGTGATTTCTGAAATTTTATTAGACTACTTTTAATTATTAATAATATCCTTTTTAGTTTTCATGCATATATTACATATCTCTTATTATATACCTTTAAAATAAAGATTAATTTATTATTTTTTTAATTTTATTTTTTTATTTAATTTGTAAGTCTATAAAAAAAGGTACTGGCCTGGATTAAGGCTTTATCAGCTTTCAGTTAGATATCTTATTTTTTTTTAAAGTGTATCTGTTTTATGCCTCCTTTTTTAAAACTTGTAATTTATTTATTTGCTTTTAAATTTTAAGTTTTTTGAGTGGAAAATACTTTGTAGGAATTGTAAGATAAGAGAATTTTGAACTTGTACTATAAAAATATTCTCTAATACCAAACTTAACTATCATATATATGGTTAACAACATTTTATAGAAATTTTAAATTTATACAAATTTTTTTTTTTTGAATTCAAAATACATCTTGAAATATATCTAATTCTATAGGATTAAGATTTGAGTTGTAATAAGACTGGTATATCAAAAAATAAATAAAAAGTTTAAAAATTTTTTTAATTAGTATTCAATTAGTCCTAATATTATACTACTTTTAGAATAGGATACATATCTTTTCAGTAATTGTAGGATCGATAGACTAAAATAATATTCTTTATATGATGGTAGTCACAGGTAGCCATCTATTTGCATAAACTTATAATGTAAGAGACAGTTTATAGATAGAATCTATTAGGATAATAGATAGTGTAATTTTTTAATATGGTTGCAAATCATAATTATAACTAGATTTTAATTTATATTTACTATAATATACTTTATTTCTGTATTCAATAAAAATTAAATTAAATTTGCTCTTTCTGAAAGAGTTATAAAAAAAAATTAATTTTATAAAAAAACTAAATGGGGTCTTTGCAATAGAAAGGTACGAAACTCAAAAAAATTTTTAAATTTACTTTATATACTAATTATATTTTTTATACTAAAATAAGTGTAAATTTAATATTAATTAAATTTTTATTTTTTTTTGAGTTTCGTACCTTTCTATTGCAAAGACCCTAAATAATTTTACTTTATCAATTAATCAAATATTATAATCTAATTAAATAATACTTTATAGTTTATTTGTTTATCACATCTTTTATTTACAATACTATTCTTTTACCTTTAAAATTTTAACACTTTAAATAGTTTTATAAACCATTTCTTTTATAAAAATTACTTTTAAAATTGTTTTTATTAAAAATTTTTTATTTTTTATTAATAGTTATTTAAACTTGTTTTATTTTTTAAAAATAATTTTTACAAAACAAAAGTAACTAATATTTTTAATTATAATTATTAGTAAAACGTTTTATAATATTTTAATTCTATTTTTTTTTAAATATATATAATTTATAAAAATACAAAAATTAATTTTTTTTTAAAAAAAAAATATTTCAATAAAACTAAAAAAATTACTTTTTTTTTTAAAAACTTTTTTATATTTAATAATACTTCTTGAATTTGAAAAGACTTGGAATTAAGCTTTTTATATATCTGATATAAAAATATATATAAAATAAAAGTATAAGATTTTTTTGAATTAATAATATTACTAATATTTTATATCTCTTTTTTTTCTTTAGAAAATACAATTTTTTAGATAATAAAATAAATATTAAATTAAATAAAAAAAAAGAAACTTTTATTTTTTTCTTTAGAATTATGACTTTTTGAATAATTAAATAAACAGTAAGTTAAATAAAAAAAAATAAAAAATTTTTTTTTTTTGATTAAAAATTATACTGATATTCTTATTTTTTTATCTTTAGAAATTTTTAATTATGATTCTTAAATACCAAATTTTTGAATATAATGAATAATAAATTAAGGTTGCTTGCCTAAACTAATTTTAAATTTGGTTAAACGTCTAAACTCTAATTTTACTGATTTTTTAATAATATTTTACTATTGATTCGCTATTTAATATGGTTTACTATAAGTTTGACATTTATCAAGTTTTGCTAATTTTTTACTAAGATTTTAATATAGTTTTGTCAAGTTTTACCCTTTCGACATTTAGACAGTTTGCTAAACTACCTAGTTTCACCCAGTAATCTTATAATAAATTGAATAAAAAAAAAAAAAACAGAAATTTGTTTTTTAAATAAAAATATTATTAATTTTTTTTTTAAAAAAAAAAAAATATGGTTTTTTAAATAATAAAATAGTAATAAATTAAATAAAAGAAAAAAAAGAAGATTTTTATTTAATTTGAAATATTACTAATATTTTTTTTCTTTTTTCTATTTTTAAAGACTTTTGATTACAATTTTTAAATATCAGATTTTAAAATAAGATAAATATGTAAATAAAAAAGAAAAAGAATTTTTTTTAAATTAAAATATTAATATTTTTTTTTTAAAAACATGACTTTTTAAATAATAAAATAAAAGTAAATTAAATAGAAATATTAATTTATAAATTAATAGCAGTTTTAATCAAAAGTTGAACTGAATTAAATTAAAATTTTAATTAATATTATATCATCTTTTATTTAAAAATTTAAATTATAAATATTTATTAACTAGTATTATATATTTATTAAATTTAATATTAAATTTTAAAAATTATATTTAAATAATTATTTAACATTTATTATAAATTTATTTTTTTTTATTTTTACAAAAATAAAAATTAGCCAAATAATAAAAATTAACTAGTAATCAACCAGTATAAAATATTAAATTTGTAAAATTTTTATAGAAAAAGAAGAGTAATAATTAAAGTTGCCTGCCGAAACTCAATTGGCCAATGTCAAAATGTCAAAACCCAAAATATGTCAAAATGCCAAAATGCCAAAATAGTTTTAACATGTCGAAACTGCTGAAACTAAACATCACAATGTTTCGCAACAGGTTTCATTCATTATAATAAAAATTTGAAAATAAGAAACGTTTCGCAACATTTTTTATTAAATAATTAAAAAACTGTTACGCAACATTTTTTTTTCTTTAAGTTAAAAAATAAAAAATGTTTCGCAACGTTTTTTATTAAATGCTTGAAAAACTGTTGCGAAACAGTTTTTTTTATAAGTTAAAAAAGCTTGAAAAACCGTTGCAAAACAGTTTTTTTCGCTTAAAAATTCAAAAATAAAAAATGTTTTGCAACGTTTTTATTAAATAATTGAAAAACTGTTGTGAAATGGTTTTTTTTGTTTAAAAATTCAAAAATAAAAAATGTTTCGCAACGTTTTTTATTAAATAATTGAAAACCTGTTGCGAAATGGTTTTTTTTCTAAGTTAAAAAAGCTTGAAAAATGTTGCATTTTTTGCTGCAAAATTCAAAAATAAAAATGTTTCGCAACGTTTTTTATTAATAATTGAAAAACCGTTGCGAAACAGTTTTTTTTCTAAGTTAAAAAAGCTTGAAAAATGTTGTGTTTTTTACTTAAAAATTTAAAAATAAAAAATATTTCACAACGTTTTTTATTAAATAATTGAAAAACCATTGTAAAACAGTTTTTTTTGTTTAAAAAATCAAAAATAAAAAATGTTTTGCAACATTTTTTATTAAATAATTGAAAAACTGTTGCGAAATAGTTTTTTTTGTTTAAAAAATCAAAAATAAAAAGCATTTTGCAACGTTTTTTATTAAATAATTAAAAAACCATTGCAAAACAGTTTTTTTTAAGTTAAAAAAAAGCTTGAAAAATGTTGCGTTTTTTGCTTAAAAATTCAAAAATAAAAAATATTTCACAACGTTTTTTATTAAATGCTTGAAAAACTGTTGTGAAATGGTTTTTTTTTTCTAAGTTAAAAAAATAAAAAACATTTTGCAACATTTTTTATTAAATACTTGAAAAATCATTGCAAAACAGTTTTTTTTTTAAGTTAAAAAAATAAAAAACGTTTCACAACATTTTTTATTAAATGCTTGAAAAACTGTTGCGAAATGGTTTTTTTTTCTAAATTAAAAAATAAAAAATATTGCGCAATATTTTTTATTAAATGCTTGAAAAACCATTGTGAAATGGTTTTTTTTTCTAAATTAAAAAAATAAAAAACGTTTTGCAACATTTTTTATTAAATACTTGAAAAACCATTGCAAAATAGTTTTTTTTGTTTAAAAATTCAAAAATAAAAAATGTTTCACAACGTTTTTTATTAAATAATTAAAAAACCATTGCAAAACAGTTTTTTTATTTAAAAAATCAAAAATAAAAAATGTTTTGCAACGTTTTTTATTAAATAATTGAAAAACTGTTGCGAAATGGTTTTTTTTCTAAGTTAAAAAAGCTTGAAAAATGTTGCATTTTTCACTTAAAAATTCAAAAATAAAAAACATTTCACAACGTTTTTTATTAAATGCTTGAAAACTGCTGCGAAATGGTTTTTTTTCTAAGTTAAAAAAATAAAAAATATTTTGCAATATTTTTTATTAAATATTTGAAAACCCGTTGCAAAACGGTTTTTTTAAGTTAAAAAAATAAAAAATGTTTTGCAACGTTTTTTATTAAATAATTGAAAAACTGTTGCGAAACGGTTTTTTTGTTTAAAAATTAAAAAATAAAAAACGTCTCGCAACATTTTTTATTAAATACTTGAAAAACTGTTGCGAAATAGTTTTTTTCGTTAAATTGACAATAGTGATTGCTCTTTGATATGTATATATTATATATATCACATGATGAAATAGTTTTGCCAATTTCGACATGTCAAAACTATTTCAGCATTTTGACAAATCAGAAGGCCAATGTCAAAATGTCAAAATAGTTTGACAATTTTGACATATCGAAACTCTTTAGTTTTGGTAGGCAACTTTAGTAATAATTTAACTTAAGTAATTTAATTAGAAAGTAAATTAGTAAAATTTAATATTAATTTATTTAATATAAATTTAAAGATTTTATAATTTATTACATATATAAAAAATTATCAGTATCTATAGATGCCACTCAAATTCAAAATAATTTAGGATTATGACAGCCCAAATGTACAAATCCAAATTAATTTACAAATTACATATATAAATTTTGCAATTTGTACATTTGGGATTTGGAAATTATGGCTGTCAAAATGTACAAATTAATTTGGGATTTACTTAAAATAATTTGAGTAGTATCTATATCAGTATTATATATTCATCTCTTTTCATAATAAATCTTAATATATTATTATATAATGAATTATTAATATGAAATAAATATTAATATATAAAAAAATCTTTAATTATCAATAAAAAATACTTTCCTATACATGAAATCAAAATTGGTTAATTTTGACTTTTAAAATAATTAAAATAATTAAAATTAATTTTGACTTTAAATCATAAAAAATCAAATAGTTAAAATTAATTATAAGGATTATAATTGATCAATTATATAACTTGCCAATCTGATTTACCAATTTGATTACTTAATTTTTTTATATTTTATTAAAAAAAACTTTTTATTTGTAAGAATAAACTTTTCAACATATTCCATGAAAATAATTTTAAAGATAAAAATAAATAATTAAGGCTATTTAATATTATTAACTTAATAAGAATATTACTAATGTTCATTTTTTTTTTTTTATAGGATTAAATCTTTTAACATATTTCATAAAAGTAATTTTAAAAGTAAAAGTGGGATTATTAAAAGGATTTTTTAATAATAATTTAATAAAAATGTTATTAATATTTTTTTTTTTTTTTTTTTGTAGAAATGGATTTTTTAACAAATTCTATAAAAGTGATTTTAAAAGTAAAGGTAGGCAATTAAAGGCTATTTTACAGCTATTTTTTAAATTATTAACCCTCTTCTGTTATTTTTAAAAAAATTTTCAGACACAGTTAGATGCAATTAGACACAGTAATTTAGGCTGACTTATAGTATTAGCTAGAATTATAAGTTATGTAGTTATATAAAATTCCAAAAAAGAAATTTTTTGATTCTACAAAAATTATAAAAAAATATTTTTATGGAATGGATATCAATCAAAATAGAAATCTAACACATGCTTAATTCTTTTTTAGGCGATACCCATTTTATAAAAATATTATTTTGTAATTTTTGCAAAATTGAAAAATTTCTTTTTTTAGAATTTTATATAACCATGTGATTCATAATTCTGACCAGCACTATAAATTGATCTAAATTACTATATCTGACTGCATCTGATTGTGTCTGAAAAATTTTTTAAAAATAACAGGAGGGGGTCAATAATTTAGAAAATAGCTATAATATATATTAACCTAATAAGAATGTTACTAATATTTTTTTTTATTTTTTATAAGAATATATCTTTTAATATATTTTATAAAGGTAATTTTAAAAGTAAGAGTAAATAATTAAAAGGTTTTTTAATATTTAATAAAAATATTATTAATATTCTATTTTTATTAATATTTTTTTCAATCCTTATAATTCTTTCTTATAATTTATTTATTTTGATCTTATAGTTTATTTTAATTTTTATAATTTGTTTCAACTCCCATAATTTATTTTAACTTTATAATTAATTATAACTGTCAAAATTTATTTTAATTTGATTAAAATATTGCTAACATTTTTTTTTTTTTTTTTATAGTTAAAAAAAGTGCTTATTTTATTAGATAAAAGATTGAAAAGTATACAAAATAACTAATAGATAAAGCCTACCCATTTCTTACACTAGAGTTACAAATATATTTCATAACTACTATATCTCTAGCCTATTCTCTTTAGTGTAATAGGAAGACTAATTATAAAATTATTTAAGATATAAGAAAAATAAAAATAAAAATGAAAAATTCTACAATCTAATAAAACAAAAAAATATTACATAAAGTGAATGCTAAGCATGACAAGAAATTAATGAAATTTTTCGATCTATTCTCTCCAACTAAATTAAATATAATATTCTAACAATGTCTTTAGCCTAGCTATTAAATATTTTATGTTTGGCTTGCTAGACTGGTTCTTTCTTAAATGAGTGATCTTCTTGGTAAAGTGATCAGATTTAAGAATTTTATGGTAATTATTATTACAGTTGTTAGTATTACATCAGGAAATTTTATAGTGCGAAAAGTTGCGCAAGATTACGCATCATAATATTTTGTAAGTTTCCAGACCTGCCGCAAGTTTGCGGAAGCGTAATATTTTGTAACTTTTTAAAATATTTCGAAATATTACGATATGCGTAATTTTACGGTTCGTAATATTGTGTAATTTTATTGCGTAATATTTTGCAACTTTTTAAAATATTTTGACGATTCGTAATTTTATATAAATATTTTGTAATGTTTCAAAATTCATTTTTGTACTATAAGTTTATATAATGTATATTTTATTAGATATAATATGAATTAAATTATAAAAAATTACAAGTATTTATTACTATATACAGAATATATAAAAGTAAAAAAAGAAAGAGTAACGATACAATTAGATGTAAAAAGAAGAGAAACAGCTATAGTAACGTTGGTATTAGATATAAAGATAAAAGAAATATTGTTAGTATTGTTAGTATTGTTAATATTAGAGTAAAAAGAGTTAAAGAAACAGTAGAAACATGGATATTATTGTTAGTATTAAAGTACAAGTAAAAGAAAAAAAGGAAACGTAGATAGTATTGTTAGTATTACGATATAAAGTAACAATTAGGGTAAAAAACACGTTAGTATTAAAATAATTAGTATTATTAAACAAATATTTCTATACCTGCAAAGAATAAACTAAAAATAAAAGAAAGAGGAAAAATAAACATGTTGTTGGTATTAAGTAAAAGGAGTAAAAAAAACATAATTAGTATTGTTAGTATCGTTAGTATTGAAGTAAAAGTAAAAAGGAATAAAGGAAATATGGATATTATTGTTAGTATTACGACACAAAGTAACAGAGGTAAAAAGAAAACAAAAATAATTAGTATTAATAAACAAATATTTCTATACCTGCAAAGAATAAACTAAAAATAAAAGAAAGGGGAGACAAAATAAAAAATAAACATCTTTGCTGAAACTTGAAGTTTACAATCGATATTAAATAAATATCATAACGATGTCATTACGATATCATTACGATATTTTAACAAAAAATCGAATCGACATCGTTAAGTTAGTCTTAACTATGTTTATTCGATATTGATTAGTTTGATATCTCTGCGATCACTATACGACATTTATTTGATATCGTAACTATATCGTAGCAATAATGTATTAACATCGAATTAACATTGCCAAAGTATATAACATTTATTCGATATCGTAACTATATCGTAGCAATAACGTATTAACATCGAATTAGCATTGCAAAAGTATTATAACATTTATTTGATATCGTAACTATATCGTAAAGATAATATATTAACATTGAATTAACATTGCCAAAGTATTATAACATTTATTTGATATCATAACTATATCGTAAAGATAACATATTAACATCAAATTAACATTGCAAAGTATTATAACATTTATTCAATATCGTAACTATATTGTAGCGATATCATATTAACATCAAATTAATATTACAAAAATGTTTTTATATTTACTCGACATCATAACTATATCATAGAAATATCATATTAATATTGAATTAACATCGCTAAAGTATTATAACATTTATTTGATATCATAACTACACCATAGTAATTTCATAAACTACATCATAAAAAATGATTTTATATTTATTACATTATAATAATAATTTACATTAATAATAATAATTTACATCAATAATAATAATAAGAAAATAAAGAAGAAAATAAAGGTGTCCGTTCAACATTAGGTACCGATTCCTAGCAGATCCTTACGCAGTACTCTAGGGTTTTAGTTTTAGTAGCTTTGGTTTTGGTTTTGGTTTTAGTTTTGGTTTAGTTTTGGTTTTAGTTTTAGTTTTCTCCCTAGAGTTTCTGATCACGCTTTCACCATACAGGTTTACTAACGTCTACTAAGGCGCACATCTAACAGAACAACAACACCTGAGAAGTGAAGTAATATTCAATGTGGATAGAGTGGATGGGTCAGATATGATAAATAATGAAAACAAAATGGAAACGAAACAAAGGCGAAAAGAAAAAAGGAGACAAGATCAAAAAGAAATGATAAAGAATATTGATGGAAAAAGATGAAACGAAAAGAAAGGGAGACAAAGAAAGAGAAATAAAAGGAAAAAGAAACAAAAACCGAAGAGAGAACGAAAGAGGGGTCACATTTTCCTTTTTCTTTTTTTTCTTTTCATATGATGAGTGAATACATCTTATTCCTTTTATTCTATACATAAGTAGGATCCAATCGCTAAGGGTAAATTTAAAAAAATAAAAAATATAAAAAAAACAATTATGATTAATATAATATACTCTTTATAAAATATATTTAAATTTTAAATTTAATACATAACCTTGGGATAATGGTTAGAGCAGGTAATCTCTGGGATTTTAAGAAAAAATAAAAATGATAATATTTTTAACGTTAGCTCTTTAAATTTTGAAAGTGTTAATTCTTAAAACATAATATTATAAAAAAAAAATGCTGGCTGCTACAACTGACGCCACCCCGGATAAAGTAATTGGCGGCAGAAAATGTCATAAAATATCTGACCCTATTTCACAACATTTTCCTCTGGGCTAAGCAAATATTACAAAAGAAAGCTTCAAATATATTCAGCAATTTGAACATAGTATTTGAGAATACATTCTAACTCCCTTAAGTAATACCACAGTCTAACAAAGAAAGACTCAAACTACACCCTATTGTAAAGAAAGTACATAACCAATCCCTCCTACAGAACCAGTAGACTTTACGAATATAGTAGAGTCCAAAAAAAATATGAAAAATATGCATATATCCCATTTTCATACCTGCTTAATGGCTTCACTATTTATTTAAAAGTAGTTTTTTTGTCTTATACGTTTTTTGGCGAACGGTCTTCGTGTTAGCGACTATATCGAATATATAAACTAAAATGCCAAAGTACTGTTAATATTGTAAAAGATAAGTAAAGTATACTTGGATAAAAGCGAGAAGAAGAAAATACCGTAAAGTGTTAAAATAGTAATATTTGGCTTCACTATTTATTTTTTTGTCTTATACGTTTTTTGGCGAACGGTCTTCGTGTTGGTGGCTATATCAAATATATAAACTAATATGCCAAAGTATTGTTAATATTGTAAAAGATAAGTAAAGTATACTTGGATAAAAGAGAGAAGAAGAAAATACCGTAAAGTATTAAAATATAAGACAAATATAATATTTTTAAGAAGAGAGACGTGTATTTTTGAAAAATAAACAAAAAAAAAATCGCGCATTAATAAACAGAATTTTAGCTATTTTTAGATATCACATGCATGTAATCAAAGCGATTTTTATTACATCATGCATGAGGATCAATGTAATTTTTTTGGTTAATTTTAACCAAAATTTTAGTCATTTCTTCATTACACAAAATATTTGCTATGTCCACTGGTGAAAACGAGACCGCAGAAGACATTTATGAATTTTTAAAAAAGAATGAAATTTCAGTTGTTATTTTAATGATTTAAAGATTATTTACGTTAACGCTAAAATAAGAAATTATAAAATCAACAATTTCTCTAATAATAATTAAATTACTATGCTATCTTAGTAATAAACTTGATTATTAGTTATTTATTAAAATTTTTTAATCCAAGAGCGAAAATGAATATATATAAATCAACCTTGTCATTTCCTTCGGTGAGACCTATTAAGTATTCAAAAAGTCTGATTGGGTTTTCGCGTGCGAGTTATCAAATGATTAGGTAATACAAACTTATTTAGGATGTGATACATGATTTCCTTTATTTGCGGGATCGGTTGATTATATTGAAACACTTTTCGCACTTATTAGCATTTATATTATCAATTAAAAGTATCAACTTATATTTGAAGATAAGAAATTTATTATAAGTTTATTTATAATTTTGATTTTTTCATAGATAGATTGCTATTTGATAATTAATTAATTGGTTAGGATTCGTCAGGTACTTTAATAAAGAATTATATATAATTTGATAATAGACTTTAATAACAAACCTAATTCCTTTTCTTTCTCAATCCAATACGTCTTGTTAGCTTTTGATCCATTTCCAAAGCCCTGATTCTGGCATCCTTTTGATTTATATTTAATATTGCTTCGTTCTTTTCAAAAAAAAGCTGAACTTTTTCCTCTTCCAAGGCTTTTACCTTCTCTTTTAGTTGATTGATTCTTTTCTCAAGAGCCTCAACATAACCTGCAGAGGGAAGGGATTAAAGAGGAATAGCAGAAGGTGGGATCAGTTATGATCAACTCACCCAGCAGGAGAGCCACGTTAAAGCAAAGGCTAGGCACCTGACAGTCCAACAATTCAGGTACTTCACAGGACCATTAAGAACATCAACCTGAGAGGCGAGTTCACAGTAGCCATTTTAGAAGCTTAAACCCAAGCCAGACTATGTACGGAAAGCTGTAGTATTCACCCACCTATTTCATAAATTCCCTTTCGCTTCTTCTTCAATATTTTTGTTCTGAAACGATGTACCAATTTTGCCTTTACGGCCTGTGATTTGTGAGGCTTGCGACGGCTCATATTTCTGTATAAGATATAATAAAGAAGATAAATAATTGTAGTCGATACTTCAGAAAATAAATCATGACTCATAATCTCTGCATGCAGAGAAATGCAAACCTATAAGAGAGGAGAGGAAAAGTGGAAACAGTTTTAAAAAAAGAAGGAATATTTATATGAAACAGACCTGATACGTCAACATGAAGAAAGGAACCTTTTATGAATCCATTTCACGAAGATATAAAATATATTTGACTAAAGGATTATACCAGGAAAAGCTTTTTCTTTCATCATAGGAATGGAAAACATACTAAATTGGAAATTTTAAATGTGCTAGAGAAAATCGATAATAGAAAATGACGTAATTTAATATGTAGAATTCAATAATGTTTAAGGGGCAAGTTCACTGAGTTGGTCACACAAGTACAATTAAATTCTCATCACTTTAAAATTTTATTAATAACGAATTAACAAAGAAAACTTTATTTGTTAAATGTTGGCTTTATTGTATTAATTATTAAGGTTTTGCATTATTTTTGTATCAAATTATTAAGTTTAGCATTATTTGATTATCGTATCAAACTATTAACAGTTAAGGTTTAGCATCAAATAAAAGAAAAAATTTTTAGAAAAATTTCATAGGTGAAAAAAGGAAAAAAATTTTGTACTTACCATTATCGATAGTATCATTATTATCCACGGTATTCTGGCTATTGTTGTTGCTTCGGGCTATAAATTGATTAAGAAAATCAATAAAAAAATCTATAACTTGATTAAATTTTGTTTATAATTTACATACATCTTCTATTCCTTCGATTTCTTCGATTTCGAGTCCGGCTAACTCCGATTGAAGCTTGTACAAATTGATCATCTAGAAACATATTAAATAATATTGGAATACATAATTCTAAATAAATATAAAGCAATTAGAATTCTTACCCGGTCTTTCCCAGAAGTGGGTGTTCATTATGTCGAAGAACACCGCTCCTGAGCGACTTCTCACGCCTCTAAGGTCATTGGCAATGACCAATAATTGATCCTAAAATATTTTAAAGTCATTAATATTACACAAATTTTTATTTATTAATATTTAACTCACATGATAGTTAGTAACGAACCCATTGAACTTCGTCTGGCATTGTTGTCCTGTATAGTTACATCCACAAGTATTATTAACATTTTCTGCTACTGATCTCCAGAATTTTTTTCTGCTGCGCCCTGGAATTTGGTAATAATATTCGTAATTTTGTGACCTCTGCTGCTTAATGAGCGCAGCAGTTTGTTCATCTGTTCATTCTACCCGGTCGGTGGAGGTGCTGCGAGGAGAAGTAGAATTAGATAAAGATTTGGCGTTATCAGTACGATGTTGAGATGAGGTTGAAGGATCGCGAGAGGTTGATGATGTTGTATTTGTGTTATTTGAAGACATTATTAGAATTTTTGAAATTTTGCGATGTTATATTTGACAAAAATTTGTTATATATGAGTGAATATAAGACAAGAAATATATAATTAAAAAATTAAAAAATGTGAGAAAGTTCCATTTTTTAATTATTTTTTCTAATAATTCTATTTCAATCATTTTTTCTAACAATTCTAATTACGCCATTTCAATTATTTTTTTCTAACAATTAATTACGCCATTCAATTATTTTTTCTAACAATTCTGATTACGCCATTTCAATTATTTTTTCCTTTTTAAATTAAAATGATTTCATTAATTCATGATATTACATCATAAATTCATAGAATTTTGAAAATTAATTCCGTCTCTTGTCCATTAAAAGTGATTAAAATGTCGATTTTCCATTGTTTCCCATTGTACAAAAAAAAAAATTAGCCATTAAAAATGATTAAAAATTTTACGTAAAAAATTAACTTTATTTACTCATAATATTTTACCACATCTTTTACGATATTTTCTAATGCGAAAAAAAAATTTGATTTATTTTACTTTTCGTGATTGATTTAATATGTTAATTTTCGAACGTTTAAAAGGAATTAATAAATATTGAGCGCGTTGAATGAGGATTATGCTTATGTAATACATGAGACATTCTAAACTTAAACCTTCTAGAATTATACTTATTAAGATGAAATACATGATTATCACTTAGTTTGAAAATAGAAATCAAATATGGGACATACTACAATTCGTAACACCGAAATTACAAGTCCAACAAAAAACTTACAATGTATGACTATTAACATGCGTATTTTATTTATATGACCATATTTATTGATTTAATTGAAAAAATTAGTGAATATTAAAATATTTTTAAATTTTATAGCGCAAAAATCATTTATTGATGATTAATTAAAGAGCGCTACTAAATCTATAATTTAATTTTATTAATATTTATGAATAAAGACGTAATGTGTTAAATAAAAATGACTTACATGTTCCAAAGAATTTACTATCCTGTTGCCACTTCGAGAGGGAACAATTATATCTTTCGTAATACTATCCAAGTTCTTAATGGTAGATAGATCTTTGCCATTCCAAGAAACCTTGAAGGTTTCTCTTATAAAATCTATTAACGTATCGAAGCTACCAATCTTTTTCATTTCAGAGAGATTTACAGCAGCGAGCTGTCGATTCAAGAGTTTTTGAACAAAATGTTCATCAACATAGTCTTTTACTTCTTTATTTGACAGGCTACCAGTGATTGCTCTACAGTTAATTATTTTTTATTAACATAACAATAACTCATTAGATATAAGATATATTATCAAACAATAAAATAAAATATACCTATTTTTTCTAATATTTTTATATTCATTTATCTCATGTTCAATATTTTGATTAAATTTATTACGGTAGTCAGCAAAGGCTCGACGAGTTTTCTCTAAAAAATTTTTTCCTTCTATACTGTAAATTTGAACCTTGAAAATTTTTTTAATTAATTCATCAAATGTCTCCCCACGTGGGTTGCAGGTACGAAGAAAGAGACATTTGATGGACTCGTCCTAAAGACGAGCATTATCCTAAAATATTAAAAGATATGTTATTTACTTTAAAGAATTGGGTACAAAATAAATATATTTAACACTAACATCAGTACTAGACGTTGAAGACATCGAGCCAGAACTGGAATCCATTTCTAATATTTTATTTGCTAGATGAAGAATATGTGGATGGGTGACGAGGAAATTGCATATTTCTAAATTACTTTTAAACCCAACAGGAATGGGTTCATCCAAATTTACGAGTTTATCATCCGTCATATTCATTTTATCTCTATCATGATCATCACTATCATTATCTGAACTACCACTTTTCTCTTCTTCGCGATCTTCTCTTTCTTTTTCATCTTCCCTTCCATCATCTTTTTCTCTTCCATCATCATCTTTTCTTTCATCATTATTTCTTCGGTTAGAAGCTAAACCTATTATTTAGTAGTATATCATTTAATTAAAGATTAAATATATTATTAAATATTAAGGCCACACACATATATGATATGTATATAATATTTACCTGAAATGAATTGATCAACATCATTAATATTGGTCTCCCTCCTTTTCTTCGCTTTTTGACTTAGACTTTGATTTTTCGAAATTGGTACTGTTATACATATTTTCAGTATCATTTTATTCTCAAAGTAAAATTTATTATAATTATATTTTATAAAGTTACATACCTGCTGTCTCTTGATTTGCCTTACGTTTGGACATAGCAAAAAATAAAGATACAAGATACAAAAATTCTGAGATACAAAAATTCGAACAAAGTAAAATATAAATAAGAGACCTCATCCCAATTCTCAAACTCCCGAGCTGACCTTGCATTTCCAAATTTATACAGTATATGTTGAGATTATACTATATTGAGATGTTTATTTTGTGACAATCTTACAAGGAAAGACGATTTGTTTAGAATTGAAAATAGAATCGATTTGAATTATACAAAAATTTAAATTTTAATTATTTAACATATTGACATATTTACATAATGAAAGGAAATTTAGATTTAACGAAAGGAAAATTTAGATTTACTTATTTAATGAAAGGAAATTTTTATTTGTAAGTTGCTAAAGTATTTGTTTATGAACAAATAGGACTATCATTACATCATTCAATAAGAATCTGCAGATGTTTATCTAAGATAAATTTGCACTTCCTTTTTTGATTAAGCACAGTAAACATAACCTTTTACAGCCATAATTGCTGATATAATACATACTATTGTACAAAATACAAATAAATATTAGTGAGATTATTTAATTAACAGACCTTTGCTTTAGTTAGGTTCGGAGATGATGCTTGAATCTCAATCGATTGATAATAACAAATAATGAATAAATGCACTTTGAATATAAATGAGAGCCATGTTTCAAATAATAATGCGAAGTATGTAATTAAATGATTATATTGTATTGTTTAGTTTATTATTATTATATTGTAAATCTTGACATTTTTATATTGATGATAAAATAATAACGTAAAGCGTGAATATAAGAAAAAAACTTTTTACATAATATGTGGTAAACGTC
The DNA here is from genome assembly GCA_015698045.1 of Rhizophagus clarus. Classification (NCBI taxonomy): domain Eukaryota; kingdom Fungi; phylum Glomeromycota; class Glomeromycetes; order Glomerales; family Glomeraceae; genus Rhizophagus; species Rhizophagus clarus. The sequence goes on along the minus strand of BLAL01000172.1, from coordinate 616,502 downwards.
TCTAGCTTATGTAAATATGGCTCTAAGGCAATCCTCGTGTCAATGTCTTGACAGTAACGTCGCATAGGTCAAGAACGTAATATTTGCGGCTCTAAATGATACAAGAGTGTGATTGAATCTAAAATTCCATTTTCTGGCACATGTTTATTGATCATCTAATCAACAATTAATCTATATTCGAATAGTTTAACAGTGTACCGTATCGAACATTGACCTCTCATACCGATTTCGTAAAAGAATTCTTCTATATATTAGTAAAACTTCGGTAATTTATTTTTTTTTTTTTTTTGTATGTTTAGTGAAATTACAGCCTAGATTAGATTATCTTTTTTTTCTCTAATCAGATTAGATTACTATAATTATATCAAAGTACCATAAATTTTGTTAAAAATCAACAATTCTATAAAACTATTTACGTCTTATTTAGTTATAAGAAAGAGATATATTCACTCCACCGGCAGTTCCGTAAAACCATTTCAAATTCGCAATCGGTTTTCTCATACTAGTCGTAATGAGACAACAGCAAATTCAACTGAAGATAACAATGAAATGTTATCTGAAGACATCGATATGGAGGACATTAATAGAAATGACAATGAATCAATATATTTTCAGCATTATGATAATGATATAGATTTGAGGGATAATGTAATTGACGAATCATCAGATGAAGATGGTGATGATGATGACGAAGAGGAAGATTATAACGAAGAGGAAGATTATTTCAATGAGGAAGGTGAAGAAGAGGAAGGTCACAATGATGATGAAGAAGAGGAAAGTCACAACGACCACAACGATGAAGAAGAAAAGGAAGGTAACAACAACGAGAACAACGACATACATCAAATTATTGAAGCTTTAAATAAAGACAAGATACCATCCTGTGATGGTGAATTTTCACCTTACTTCAATGATTATACAACTACTGCTCTATTCTGTTGGCTCCAGAAACACAATATTTCTACAAAAACATATGAAGATCTTGCTAACATCATTCACAATCCTCAATTTGAGCCCACTCATGTAGTAAAAAATATTAGAAGATTCCAATCTTGGAGAAAACGTCTTCCTTTACTACCAATAATAACAAAGCCTATTAAAATTTCATCAAAAAAAACTCCGTCAACTTCACGAGGTTCAAAACTTTCATACCAACTCTCAATTAGCGAAATTATATGGCATGTTCTCAACAATCCGATGCTGATGAGACATATGTATTTTGGACTGGACATTGATTCTGAAACAAAATCGGAATTTTGGCATGGAACTCTATAGGGAAAATCTCCTCTTTTTGGACAAAATGAAATAATAATATCAGAAGGTAATAAACAATATAGTTTGATATAATTATGGTATGTGTTAGCAAAATTGATTGATTTATTTTTGATAAAATAGTAATATACCGATCTGGTGATTTTGTCTACTATAACGATAATAATGGTCGTCGAAGACTTGGAAGATTAAGAGCAATTTTGAAAAATGATAATGAAGATTATCAGTTACAAATTCAAAAAATTCTGAATTATGATGACTTACCTGGAAATTTAAAAGGATTATCAAGACAACGTCATTCTCTTGTTGGAGAAGTTTGGTTGGTAGACAAACCATTTCCAATTATCATGACCTCTCAAATTCTAGAAAAAGCGACTATATTAATAACGTTTCAACACCAAAATATTCCCAAAGATTCATTGCATATTACCAAAGTAATTTATAAATGTAATGACCGTTGGCACATTCGTGATGTGAAACTTTCATACCAACATCCTTCTGATTACATTTCTATCAGAGATTCACCATCATCTATACCAGTTTATAAGCTGTTTTTAGATCTTTATTATGATGATTTTGGTACGTTTAGAAATGTGTATCATTCTTTAGGTGGTGTCTATGTACAGTTTGGCAACATGCCAACACATCAAAGAAAACTTATCAAAAACCATTTTGTTCTTGGGTTTGTTCCATTTGGTGGTAATTTTGACGAATTTATGCTACCATTTGTTTCAGAAATGAAAGAACTTGAAAAAGGTAAGATAATGACTGTTCAAGGACAAAATGCATGGGTAATTGCTGGTTTGGGCGTTATTACGGCAGATTTACCTCAAGGTAATGACTTGGCAGGAGTACTAAGGTATTTCGACTTAATTAATAATTTAATAATATAACTTGAAACAATTTAATGATATAATTTGTAACAACTATTGAAATTTTTTAAAAATAATTTAGGCATAATGCAAATAAAGGTTGTCGTACCTGTACAATTAAAAAGGAATTATGGAGTTCTTATAATCAGGATACTGTGACAACATTACGTTACCATCATATTACAAATGAAGAAATTTTAGAAATTTCTCAGGAACCGGTAACATCAAGAAGAGACCAACTTTGTACAAAGTATGGTTTAAGACAATTGCCTAGTATTTTAGATAAATTAAAAAGGGAAAGGCATCTACAAGCGCCGCAGAACATTTATCACGCCACCGCAGGAAAGATTGGGCGACTGCTAAAGTTAACCTGTGAATTATTTTCACGAGAAGGAGAAGATGATTTCATTAAAATTTGGAAAAATTTTGAAATTCCAAAAAAGTGGGGTAATTTACCAAATCCGATCTCTCATCATAATAGTTTTATGATGTCTGATCTTCTCAGACTAGCTATGATTATGCCATTCTTGCTAAATCGGTTTCTAAAGGAATCAAGTCTTAAGCATAATGAAGCAGTTGCTATTCAACAAAGGATTGATGCACTTCGAATTAATTTAGTGCCAAAAAGCATTATATCTTGTTGGGTATATGTTGCGAAAACTATGAAGACAGTTTTTAATAAAGAATTTACGTCAGATAGCTATAAGGAATTACAACAATATCTTGAAGAAGAGTTTTCAATCCTTCCAAAGGTATAGTTATGGAATTGAAATTCAAAAAGTGTGGAATAATTTAAATATAATTCTAACAATAATATTCTTTTTATATGTTAGGTTTTTGCAAATTTTGTTAATTTACTAAATATACATGTTAATATGCATCTTCTGATGCATGCTAAAACCTTTGGAACACTCACTAATACCCAGGTTGGTATAAAAGAGATGGTACATCGTATTTTTAAGGGAATGGTACTGAAGATGAATTGCAAAAACATAGACTTGGATTTATTAAAGCGTTATAATACTATATTTGCAATTCGACATTTAGTAGATGGTGGTATTGATCCAAGATTTAATAGGCCTTGTACTGGGTTCACAAATCTTGGTCAATTATTTTTGAACTGGTACGTTATAGAAGATAAATATTTAATTGAAGAATGATGATGCAAAAGGTAAAATTAAATTATATATTATATATTATATCATATATGCATACATAATATTTACTAATTTTAATTTAGTTACATCCCCAGTAAATTTTATCTCGAACATTTCCTTAAAAAAAAAAATGCCAAAGGAGGATCGGAATAACCTTCTGTTTACTCTGCAGCATGGTTTTAAAACTGAACTGTTTTTATCTTATGTAGATATGAAGTTCGAGGCGGCTCTTATAAATTCTTCAACTAGCTGGTACAAATTAGCATCATATACCATTGAAGAAAAAAATAGTGTCCTTTCAAAAATCCACTTACATCTTGGTGATTTTATCACAATTTATGAAGAAGATCATGAAGAATCTTATGCAATCATCAAAGGGATTTTTCGCCATAAGGGTAATAATGACAAATATTATGCCTTTATTGTTGTGGATTGGTTTGAAGATACTGGGATTGAACATTCACTGTTGAAATGTCCACTTTATCGCCTTCAAGCAACAGGGAATAAATGGAGGCGCATTTTTCTAATTACTGTAATAGATAATATGCAAAAAGTACATTTTATTCATAATTGTAATTCAGGAGGATGTCAAGGATCTGATCATGATACCACGAACAGAATTTGAATAAAAAATAGTTTTTATTTTACAGCTATATGATTAATTAAAATTACTGAAAGATTGTTATATTTTACAATAATTACAAATAATTAATTAATTTTATCCAATAAAATCTAGTTCTAATATCATATATATTTTAAACAATGAGTAAGAGATTGTCAAGATTGTCATATCTAGTGAAGTAGGTGTCTGAGCCGATTAGGAAATTTTGTCAAGAAGAATTCAGTTTTTTTATTTGCTATTGGTGGTGTTATGATCATCGCATGTTAGAAAAAAAGAAGTGGCACACAAGTATATAGTCTCATGTAAAAATTTAACAGGTTTTTTATTTTAATGGGTTTTCTTAATACTTTATATCATCTCAGTTGAAATTAAATTTTAAATTAAATTTTAATTAAATTACAAATTAATAAAATATATATAAAAACATTTAAAATTTGGTATTGAATTTATCAATATTAATTAATATGATATTGATTTGATATTTTATTTATTTCACATTTTTTTAAAATTAATTATTGCTTTTAACGATAAAATGATATAGATTCGTTATATTAACAATATCAAATTAATATTGATTTGATATTTATAAGATGATGTTTTTACGATGTCATATTGATACTGAATACATGTCGATACGATATCATATCTATATCGTATTTGTTTCACATTTATATTGTTGTTTAACTATATCAAAATGATGTCAATTCGTTAAATATTCAATATTGAATTAATGTCGATTTGACATTTATAAGATGATGTTTTTACGATGTCGTATTGATACTGAATACATGTTGAAACGATATCATATCGATAACGTATTTGTTCATATTTTTTTAAAAAAATCATCGTTGTTATAACAATATTAGTATGATATCGATTCGATATTTCTTTAAGTAAATATCTTTACGATATCATTTTGATATATCGAATAAATAATGTACCGATATCATTGCGATATCATAATGATATCATTTGCAAATCGATATCATTACGATGTATATTTAATATCATTACTATATCAATTCATCATCATTTAGAATTTTTAAGTTTCTGTAAAAATGTTGTTAGTATTAAGTAAAAGAAATAAAAAAAACATAATTAGTATTATTAGTATCAATCGTTAGTATTAAAGTACAAGTAAAAAGAAATGTATATTATTGTCAGTATTACGATACAAAGTAAAAAAGAAGTAAAAAATAATGAAATAATTATTATTAATAAACAAATATTTCTATACCTGCAAAGCAATAAATTATGAAATATATGTAAATATTCTGTATATAATTAAAAAATATTGAACAAAAGGATAAAGAAATAATAAAAAGAAGAGAAAAATATTGAACAAAAAAATAAAGAAATAAAGAGACAAAAAATAAATAAGACAAAAAACGCGTGCAGATTAAATCACATGCAAGGATCAGCCTAATTTTGATTGGCCAGAAAATACGATACTGTATACACAATCATATCATGCAGATTAATTATCAACAACGCGGGCGTGACATAAATAAATCGTGACTGAAACTTGTATTCAATTTGTGTTCAATTTGTGTTGATAATTCTGGTAAAAAATTATTAATTTTGGCCAAATTTTGTTAAATTTGTTAAATTTGTGTTGAATTTGTGTTGAATTTGTGTTGCGTAATTTTTTATTTATCACAAGGGGATGATATTCAGTAATTGTATGTATGATGTACAAGATTTTTTTTATGATTTTTTTAAGAAATGTACGCAAAATATTTAATCAGAATATAATTATTTTTAATTAAATTGATTAAAAAAAATTAATTTTTTTAAGAAATGTATGCGAAATATTTAAAATTCTATAGAATGTGCTAATAATAAATTGTTTTATTTTTAAATATGATATATTGATATTTATATTTAAAACAATTAAACATGTACATAATTTAATTAATATGTTTAATGATGAAAAGTGTAATAAATTAAATTTTAATTGAAACGAGAAATAAAATCAAACCAAAGAGGTATTGTTCAAATTTTATTTAAAGTAGCATTTTACGACTTTCTTTCAAATTTTTACTCATCCCAAAATCAAATTATAAAAATCAAATCTAAACTAATAATGCCTCGCCACACACATTCACGTCATTTCCACTATAACGTCCATTGGAACTGGGCTATGATGGACGAACTTGTTGACATACGCTGAGACAAAAACTGCGTCTACCACAATATTAATGGTAGAAGCCGCTATGATTTTTGGGACTCTGTTGCCAATAGGTTCATATGACTAATATCTATAATTTCTTTAAGAAAGAATTTAAATTCAAGGCAAACGCGGCATAGTAGCCTTTATCTTTATTAATAATTATCAAATTGATACAATTTACAAAAAAAGTAAAAAAAAAACAATATAAAATAAAACTAACTAAAAATAAAGCTATATAGTCTCCTAAGTAAAAATATAGTAATAAACCTATCCTAAAAAGAATAAATCACATTACACTAAATTTCCCTAGATCTTCCCCCTTGATATATTCCAACCAAAGTAGAAGCAACTATGCTAACATAATAACGGATAACACGCCCACTATAAAAATCGACATCCCATCCTGCAAGAGCTGTTATTAAGTAGCACCGTTAGACGACCCATAAAACCCGATAAATGTTTAAACCATGGCAAACCTTGAGTCATCGAGTTCTTTATCCAATCAACTTCGGAGTCACGTGAAGTCACGAGGTGGGTCGGAGGAGGTAGCGAAGAGAAGGGCACATATGAAGTGGCAGGCAAATTAGAGGGCCGAGGGGTAGTTTTCAATTTAAGAGTTATGTTTATTGCGTCTTCCCATTTACTTTTGTCATAAGTACGCGGATTCCAGATGCGTCTTCTGAGCTTCTGGATGAAATTGTTGTGTATCGCGGCTACGACCTTCATAGCAGATGGCCGGGGGATAGATAATTCAACGAACAAATCGATAAATATCGTAGGCAAACAACCTCGGATAAGCGCATAGGAGGACCAATTAGAAGAAGAAATTGTCCAACATGAAAGCGAAGAAAGTTTCCTGAGCATAGGTGTAGGATCCATATCAGCTAGAACCCCAGCTTCACGAAGCTTGGAAAACAAATGATTTTGATAAGATTGTAAAATTTGATGCATAACAGATCGATGTTTGGAGCAAAGGATCAAGTGCATCAAGTCTTCCATACGATCGTGGTACGAGCGGCAGGTAAGAAGGTCGATATACAGATCAGAGCGAGTGAGCTTCAGCTTCTCCAAAAGAGGCAAATCATCAAGGAAGAGTTTGAACTTAAAAGTAAAGTGCCGAGCGGCATGAGAAGCCTGGAAAGAAGCGTCATGTGCCGGGGAAAAATTAAGAGTGAATCAAGTAAGTTCCCAGTCTACTAAATAGTCGTCCTTATTATCTAAACAATAAACAAATTGAAATCGTTTAAGAGATAAAAGGTCTTTCAAAAGGGCGGCCTGAGAGTAAAGCTTGAAGAGCCGCCTAGTGTTGGATTCACAAACAATATCATTAAACACCAGGCGGACGTTGTGTGAAGAAGTGTATACGGCCGCAGGTAGGAGAGGAGCCACGTCAGAGTGATGGGCAGAATTAGCAAGGGAATCAGCAAATTCATTCCAGTAATTGCCATCATGGCCTTTAACCTTGACAGGTATAACAGTGAGACGTTTCGAGTGGATGGAAGATTCAATAGAAGCCCACAGCTCGAAGTTGGTAGACTTGTAATACAGACGACTGTTGGAATAGGAAAAAGAAGCACATAAACTCAAACCATCAATAGCAGCTTGAGAATCCGTGTAGACAGTAATGGTAGAATCATCGGGAGAGACGCTCAAAGCAGCATAAATCGCAGCAGCTTCAGCCCTAGTGGAAGAGGGCCAATTCTGGATAGTGCCATGTGCAAATGTAGCAACAGAATTGAGATAACCAGCATCAGGTATTAACTGGACCCAAGACCAACCCATCGAAACTTCCGGTGTACCCAGGTTAATAAGGGAGCCATCAGTATAGTATCGGTAGTGAGACCCTGAAGGAAGAGGAACAGGAAATGGAAAGGTGGACGAAGCGCCTAAAGGAGAATCCCCAGGCAAGTCCAAAGCAACTACAGAAGTGATAGGAGAAAAGTCGGGTAAGACCTCAAGACGTTTGTAGTAAGGAATAACCATAATACTAAGGTCCGCCCAAGAATAAGGAGAAACGACTGCCGTGGTAGACTGACGAATACGCTCGCAATTGGTGGGAAGGATCAAAGATCTTAACAGAGAAACCCTGAGAGTACAGCGAGGTGGAACGGCGGTATATTTATCAGCCGAAGGAAATGGGACGTGCGCATCACAGCTCGGACATGGACGAAGGCGGATCACATCACCAGGAGAAGAGAGGCAATCAGAAATCCAATAAACGATCATACAGGTATCCTTCTTGGGCTGAACACTGAGTTGTTTGCCAAAAAGAGGAAGATCACATCTGTCGAGAGTAACGAGCCAGTGCCGATTTTTTTGTGTGGTAGTAATACCTGGAAAGAATTTAAATTCAAATTAACCAATCCATTTAATTGAATCAGAATAAATAGAATATTTCGGACGAGAGTTTCTGGGCAATAATACAGCCAAAAGTGGAGGAATCTCGTCAGGGATTACCATGTAAGTAAATAAATAAAATTACATTCATATAAATTAAATGTATTTATCAAATATTCAAACTGATTTTGATATTTAGAACTATGTCCTTTATCGTAATGGTAATCCTGGGCGGTGGCTGTGAACGCGTACCGGCCAAAGATATTATCACAAATTTAGAACGAGATTTTGGGAGAGGCTGGGTAATTATACTATAATAAAATTTATAATTAATATTTACGTTTATGTTTTAAATTTGATAAATTTAATCAATTTTAGTCACGCGTGATGATCGTAGGAGAAGGAGAAACTTACCTACGTATCGTAGAAGATAATTATTTTTATTTTTTTATTTATTAAGTGAGTAGCTAGGCCCAGTCCGTACCAAATATTGGCTGGAGACTCCCGTTTTTTTGGGCTGTGACTGATACTGACGTCCACGCCGTACAGCCTGAGTACTATTTTATAAAATAGTAGCAAACAAGTATCAAATGTGTATTTTTTTATTAAGTTATAATAAAAATTAGAATTTACTTTAATTTTAACATAAAAATTGTAAATGATAAAAAATTCGTAAATAAAAATAAATTTGTTTTCCCAAACTTAAAAAAAAAGGTGTTTATATAAAAGAAAAGGTGTTTATATTATTTTTGATTATTCAATAGTATCACATGCCCCTTGTATACGTTCTACTGCATACGCAGCTTTAACGATCGAATAGTAATATTAAATTTTCAAAATATTTTAACCGTAATATTACGCAGGTTTACAGTCTCGTAAATTTTTGAAATATTTTAACCGTAATATTACGCAGGTTTACAATCTCGTAAATTTTCAAAATATTTTAACCGTAATATTACGCAGGTTTACAATCTCGTAAATTTTTGAAATATTTCAACCGTAATATTACGCAGGTTTACAGTCTCATAAATTTTCGAAATATTTTAACCGTAATATTGCGTAAATCTTACGATATTGAAAACTTGCGTAATATTTTGACCGTAATATTGCGTAAATCTTACGATATTGAAAACTTGCGTAATATTTTGACCGTAATATCACATAAATCTTACGAAATTGTAAACTTATGTAATATTTCGAAATTTTTTGAAATATTATGCCATAAACTTTCGTAAACTTACAAAATCGTAAACTTACGCAATTTTTTGCCCTATAAAATTTCCTGATGTGGTAATAGCTTGATTGGGTGTAGAAAGGGGAGGAGGAGAACGCAAGGCCGTAGAAAAGGAGACTGAACGGTCACGTTTATTATTGGATTTAGAGCGATCCCAGTGAGGATTGTTAATAATTCAGGAGCTAGCCAAGGGTTTTTGTGGCTAGGAGGATTGTGAGTTGGCAGGACCTTTTGAGCGCAAGCGTGAACGAGAACCTGAGCATGAACGCTCTTTAGGTCTGGCTGGTTGGTTGATATTAAATCGTTCTTTAAGTGCAGCCACCGGGTTTCTTCCTCTAGTACGACCCATTTCTTGGCGGCTTGGGCACTGATTGGGAGCACAGCCTAATTTACCACATCTGTGGCAAAGTTTATTAGTATTATCTAGGAGGTTCCATTGTAATGTATGACCTCGAAAACCAATAATCTGTTCCATGGCGGCGTCCATGTTTCTTGGGAATTGAAAGTGACATAAGCCCATCGCTTGGGTTTGTAGGAGTTTAAGGAGAGAGGAACATTAACAGCCTTAGCACCGAGGTCTCTAGTGAGGGGAGCCAGGTCGATATCTTTGGTGTTAGGAGGTAGTTGTGTGAGCATAGCAACGAATTCACGGTGGAAGGATTTCTGATCGACAGTGTAGTGACATGGAGTCACCCGGAGGCAGGTGGAGAAGCAATAAACGGCCCATTGAGTGTCAAAACGAGCAATAGAGAGGGGAGAATCGTAAACAATTCTGGCTTGTTGCACTTTGGCATTTCTTCAAGAGTAAACTCGACAGGACGCAATGTTACCAAATTTTTTAAAGTAAGACATGATATTCTCTTTGGTTAAGAAGAAGAGGATGTCAGTAACTTGGATGGATCAGAGATCTTCATCGCTCCAGAGCTGCTTGGGATCGTAGGCATGGAATACAAGATCCAGAAACTGTTGGTGAGCAGCACCAACACAGGCGTCACGGGCCTCCTTGGATTGGAAATAAATAACGAGGCGTTTGGCATCACCAGAACCAGTCATTCTTGCTTTTCCATTATATGATTCATACATTTCCAAAAAGGTGTTATTGACGGCATCAATCAATGCCTTATTTGTAGTGAATGTTTTTAAAGTTTCAGGAGCAGAGTTGGGGACAGCTGCAGCTTGAAAATCATTTCTGTCGATGGAGAAGGTTGGAGATTGAACAAGGAATTGATCAACCTGGGGATCATCATCAGTAGCCTTATCAGGCGAAGCGTTAGGGAGGGATGCAGGAGTCATTGTTCTAGCATGCATGGACGCATTGAGTCCATCAGACGCGTTATCGTTAGGCGCAGAAAGAGCCGCAGCCATATTCGGATGGGAGGAGAGAGAAGTTGAAGCAGTATTATTTTCTTTAGAAGGAGAAGAGGGACCATCTACTTCAACGTCAGCCGCTGGACTGACAACGTAATCTTTATCCATAGTATTGTCAGAGGTAGTTCGAATACATTTTTGTTGAACGGTGTTCTCACCGTCAGAACCAGAGTTATCAGAGTTATTATTGTCTTTTCTCCGTTCGTGGCGGCTGGCCTTCCTACTATTAGGATTAAAGGAGCCGCAGCCTCGTCTAGCAATGTTATTAGGCATATTCAAAGACTTTTAGGTAGGGAAAACTATAAGTTTTATGAAAAAAGTGTTAGCTAAAAAAATGGACAGAGTGATCAGCAGAAAAGGTACGCATATCGTTCAGAATTTAAATTCAAATTAACCAATCCATTTAATTGAATCAGAATAAATAAAATATTTCGGATAAGAGTTTCTGGGCAACAGTGCAGCCAAAAGTGGAGGAAACTCGTCAGGGATTACCATGTAAGTAAATAAATAAAATTACATTTATATAAATTAAATGTATTTATCGAATATTCAAACTGATTTTGATATTTAGAACTATGTCCTTTATCGTAATGGTAACCCTGGGTGGCGGCTGTGGACGCGTACCAGCCAAAGATATTATCGCGAATTTAGAACGAGATTTTGGGAGAGGCCGGGTAATTATACTATAATAAAATTTATAATTAATATTTACGTTCATGTTTTAAATTTGATAAATTTGATCAATTTTAGTCACGCGTAATGATCGTAGGAGAAGGAGAAACTTACCTACGTATCGTAGAAGATAATTATTTTTATTTTTTTATTTATTAAGTGAGTAGCTAGACCCAGTCCGTACCAAATATCGGCTGGAGACTCACGTTTTTTTTGGGCTGTGACTGATACTGACGTCCACGCCGTACAGCCTAGGTACTATTTTATAAAATAGTAGTGAACAAGTATCAAATGTGTATTTTTTTATTAAGTTATAATAAAAATTAGAATTTACTTTAATTTTAACATAAAAATTGTAAATGATAAAAAATTCGTAAATAAAAATAAATTTGTTTTCCCAAACTTAAAAAAAAAGGTGTTTATATAAAAGAAAAGGTGTTTATATTATTTTTGATTATTCAATAGTATCACATGCCCCTTGTATACATTCTACTGCATACGCAGCTTTAACGATCGAATAGTAATATTAAATTTTTGAAATATTTTAACCGTAATATTACGCAGGTTTACAGTCTCGTAAATTTTTGAAATATTTTAACTGTAATATTACGCAGGTTTACAGTCTCGTAAATTTTTGAAATATTTCAACCGTAATATTACACAGGTTTGCAGTCTCGTAAATTTTCGAAATATTTCAACTGTAATATTACGCAAGTTTACAGTTTCGTAAATTTGCAGAATATTTTGACCGTAATATTACGCAGGTTTACAGTTTTGTAAATTTTCGAAATATTTCAACCGTAATATTATGCAGGTTTAGTCTCGTAAATTTTTGAAATATTTTAACCGTAATATTGCATAAATCTTACGATATTGAAAACTTGCGTAATATTTTGACCGTAATATCACATAAATCTTACGAAATTGTAAACTTATGTAATATTTTGAATTTTTTCGAAATATTATGCCATAAATTTTTGTAAACTTATAAAATCGTAAACTTACGCAATTTTTTGCCCTATAAAATTTTCTGATGTAAAATCTGAAAGAGAAAAGTTAGATCTAGGTGGTATCCTTGAGGACTTGTCTGCATTACCAATTTTGAAGATTCTTGAAGTTAGGAATGGAATAATGGTATCAAGAGATTCGTTTATCATTTCAAAGTTGAGGGTTGTTAATATGAGTGGAAATATGATTCCATATGTTAAAATAACCTATTATCTTTCTAGACCCATCAATTTCTTTAACTATTTTAAATGATTTTATGTCACTATCCAACAAAAATTGGTGAGGGCATTTATTTGGAAATAAGGAGTTATCTGTCATATTTTTTGAAAAATTATATATGACAACTTAGAATTTCTCACATTATTTTCTTTCTGAAAGACTCTAGGAAGCAGGGAACCATCAAACAGGAATTTCTTCCAGGTTGACAATTCAGTCCTCTCCATTATAACATTTCAAGCACTCATAATTAGGAATCAGTCTTACTTTCGCTGATAAATACTTTTTGTGCATTTTAGTGCTAACTGAAATGACTTTACTCCATTTTGCTAAATTGCCTAATAGAGTATAGTTATCCCATTTCACCAGTATATCATATACTACAAGATCTAGTAATTGTACTTGTTCTTTTTCTTGAGAATAATATCTGGTAATGATAATATTTCTATTCTTAAGAAAGGTAACTGTCTTTTTCTGCTTTAATTTTTTTCTATTATCATCAGGCATCAAACTTGGTTTAAAATTTTATTTTAACTGCTTAAATGGTGTAGAAGGAGGAGAAAATAAACTTTAATTAAAAATAACCATCCTTGAACTAGAAAGTCGAGAGGATATATACTTAGGAGATTCAGTGCTAAAAGTAAGCACTACTTGTTCATCCAGTTCAGAAGGAAGTTGTAATTGTAACATTTTCTTTTTCTTCTTATGAGCCTTCTTTTTAGCGTTTTTTTCTGAGATTTAATCAAAAATGTGACAGGTAAAGGTATATTATTATTGCACAGAATGTAGCACCTGGACTATTGTCCAATAATCCTTGTAAATCTCCATTAATCTCATCAACATTAATTGACATATCTGATTGGTACATAGGATCCCCTAAATTTTTCATATCTGGATGTTGTGTATTATATATTTCCAACTCTCAGCGAATTTTAAAATCCAGGAACAATATTCCTATTATAAGTTTATTGTCTAAGAGAAAAGTATTGAGAATGCTGGCCAAAAAGCAAGTAGTTTGAGGGTAGTAATTGTCAATATCTACTTTTTCTATCAACTTACTACCAGAAACTTGTTGGTCCTTATATTTATTAAGAAAACTATCAAAACTATATAAATTTGAAAATACTATAGTATTGAAAAAAGGTGTATTCTTAGTGACAAGGTCTGACAAAAAGTCTGTAATAATATCATGAAAACAATCAGAAAGTGAAGTCTTCAAGTCATAATCTATGGTAATCAAAGGTGGAGAGTCCAGTTTTTTTATTTTCTTGATTGGTTTTGTTAATAAAAATCTTTTCTTTATATTGAAATAAAAATTTTTTTTTTTTCGTAAAAAATTGATTTTACAAATCAACAGAAAGAGTTCTATCCTCTTCCTAACTATTTTTATTTTAATTTTTAATTTTTATTTTATCTATATATTTTTTTAGTTTTTTTTTATGGTCTGATGCAAAAAGATTTGAACCTCAAACAAATGTTAATAAAAAATTTTTTTATTAGACAAACTTTATTTTTTTATATATAAATCTTATCAGTATATATTGGGAAATATTATAAATAACATTATTACATCAAATCATACATCATCATTAGAATTACTATAATCCTCAAATTCTTCATCAATAAATTATATGTTTTTATTAGCTTCAAAATATGCTTTGCATTTTTAAGCACTTTTCTCTGCAATCCAATTATAATCTTTGAATTAAATTTATTTTTATATGAATTTAAAAGTGTATTTTAAACAAACAATAAGTTTGGATATGGACTTAATTTTGTAACTTGATCATTTACAACCATTAAAATGCCTCTAATTTGCTAAAGTATGTAGTAATGAGATGATATATTTGAAATTATATGACCATACTGTTTTTCTATTTAACAAGAAAATGATACCTTTTTTTTATGTATTTAAGCCAGCACCAATAGTATTGGTTTTCACTAAATACTTGACTATTTTTTGTTTTTTGTGCTTGAAGTTATAATAGGTCATTTGAGTATTTCATGAGATGTAAATGTGCACTTACTTCAATAATTCTAATTTGATGCAATATTTCCAATTGTACTCTCAGTACATCCGGTGTCTCAGCAACTCATTTGCATAATATAAACTTCAGATGGCTTTTTTCTGTAAAATTAGCCTTAGAAAGACAATTATACGTACATATTATCATTAATTTTTTTATTGTCTGTTAGTGATTTACTACTTTATTTTAAAGAAAAAAGAAGCATTATATAATAAAAAAATTTTAAGCAGTTAATTTGGGCAATTATATCCTAATAAACATATGAATTTCAGCCAGTTATGTTCAGTTATATATAAAATTTTTCCTTAGTATAAATCTTATTCTTTTTTGGTGAGATCCAAATCTTTTTGCACTGGACTATATTTTAATTTCAAAAGTAATAATATTATAAATAAAAAAAAATAAATATTTTAACTAAAAAAATAACAAAAAATCCTATTTTAACTTTCTTTTACCTTAATTACAAAGATCTAATTATATTTTTATTTAGCAATATTACAAAAAAAAAAAAAAAAAAAAAATATTAAAAAAAACAATAAAAGTACTTTTTCAACAATCTTTTACTTTAAATTTAAAAATTCTAATCATACTTTTTATCACATTACAAAAAATAAAAAATTAATTAATAATTTAATTAATTAAAAAATAATAAAAAATATTTTTTTTGGTTTTTTTTTTATTTTAAATTCAAAAATCCTAGTTGTATTTTTTCATCTAATAATATTTAGGATTTTGTAATTTAATGCCATGGCGATGCATCGCCAGTTAAAGATGGGTCCTCAATTGATTTCCAAAATCCGCAATATTGCAGATTTTGGAAATCAATTGCGCTTAGTAATTTGCAAATCTGCAAATAATTCGCAAACCCGCAAATAATCTGCAAATCCGCAAATAATCCGCAAACCCGCAAATAATTTATAGTACCGCAAATAACCCGCAAATAATTTATAGTACCGCAAATAACCCACAAATCTGCAAACCTGCAAATAATCCGCAAATCTGTATAGTATCGCAAATAATTCACAAATCCGCAAATAATTTATATTATCGCAAATTTGCGAATAAGTGGACAAAATTGTCCACTTTTAGTATATAAATAAATTTGGTTATATTTAATTGCGAAGATTAAATTAACATGATTCATAAGTTTACAAAATGGACAAAATTGTCCAGAGACAGAAAAAAAAAGTGAAAAAAAGTGGACAAAGTTGTCCAGACGAAAAAAAAAGCGAAAAAAAGTGGACAAAGTTGTCCAAACGAAAAAAAAAAGTGAAAAAAAAGTGGACAAAGTTGTCCAGACGAAAAAAAAAAAGCGAAAAAAAAGTGGACAAAGTTGTCCAGACGAAAAAAAAAAGTGAAGTAAAAATGGACAAAGTTGTCCAGAGACGAAAAAAAAGGACAAAGTTGAAAAAAAGTGGACAAAGTTGTCCAGAGACGAAAAAAAGTGGACAAAGTTGTTCAAAACCGAAAAATAGACAGAAACAAAATAAAGGGGAAGGGGACAAAATTATCATATACCTTATCGATAAATGTAAAATTTAACAATGATTCCTCCAGATCAAAATATATACAACCTTTATTTTTTTTATATGATATTCTTACTCTATCTTGCTCAAAAGTACACGAATCAATTTTTTTATCCGTCTTTGTCCAAACAAGAGAAAGTGCTGTTGAAATTAAGCTTTCATCGTCATTGGGTAAATAAACTTTTTTCCCGCGAATTTTTGAATTGAGAACTGAACAGGGTGTTTTTGACATTTCTAATATATTTATTCAATATTTTAAAAGCTGATACTTTATTTTTTATTTTTAAAATGAAGAGGGAAGAAAGCAATTGGGGTACTAAAAACTGTAAAAACTGATATTTATTTAATTGATCAAATAATAACATTTGATAACGTGATTGTTTTGATACGTAATTGTATATTGTGATACGTTTGATAGAATGAGTTTTGATACAATGATATATATAATTGTTAAAATAATGTATTGATTATGGCTGAATAATCTGATATATTATTATTATTTTAATTGGATTTTGGAAATAATATTCCTGTATTCTGGCGAGAAAATTTTTTTTTCGCTTCAGTGGGAATATTTTACAAAAAAAAATGATCATGTGAAGATGATCTACAGTCAATCATAATTTTTGAGATTATTCGGATTATTTGCAGATTATTTGCGAATTTGCGGATTATTTGCGATTGCAGATTTGCGAATAATTATTCTTCAAAATCCGCAATGTTTTGCAATATCGCAAATCGCAATTAATCCGCAATTAGGGTATTGCGGACACATCTTTAATCGCCAGTATCACATAATATACTGATCATTTTCTTTTTAGGAATTTTGTGTAATTGATTTGCATACAAAATTTTCATTTTTTGTGGGATGCAAAATTTCCTTTTTTAGAATTTTATATAACATTATGTAATTCGACCAGAATTACGAAATGTGGCTAAAATTAACTATGTGACGAATAAGGTGATAATTAAGATTTTTTCACTGAAAAAAATTCTGTCTAAATAATATTTAATGATTTTTAAAAGCTGGGGGATGTGATGCAGTGTGATATTTTAAACATTACACAAAATTCCAAAAAAAGAAATTTTGCATCCCACAAAAAATGAAAATTTTGTATGCAAGTCAATTACACAAAATTCCTAAAAAGAAAATGATCAGTATATCTGTGACACTGGCAATGCAACGCCATGGTGTTGAATTACAAAATCCTAATATTTATTATAAAAAAAAATTAATTTTTTTTAAACCAAATTATCTGATAAATTAGATTGATAAATTAGATTGATAAGTTATATAACTATTACTATTTTTTTTTTTTTTTAAAGTTAACAACGTTGATCATTGTAGTCTGTTTATTAAAGTAAATAGAAGAATAGCTAAGCTATCACTGTAAATACATGAAACGCTACTTTTAGACCCCAATGGGTCACAGTCCTACCATCCATCAAACGTATTATTAAGGTATAAAGGAAACAAAAAAAAAAAAAGAAAAATTCTAAAAAATGACACCCTCTATAACAATAAATTAATTAGGAAACCTATTCCTATATATACCCTACTATCTATTACTAGCAAGTTAACGACATAAACTAATCAACTGCTCCAAAAGCCGCTTGATTTCCACCTTATTACCTTTATTAGGTTGCAGCTTGTTGAACGTGCGAGCGCCATTATTCACAATTCTGGAGGAGTATCGAATCATCTAGAGGACTTCTGTGGATATGCACGTTTTGGCGAAGAGGTATCATTATTTTGTCCATGGTTATAAAAATTGCGTGACCTTAACAGAATATGGTTTGCTCCAAATTCAAACTTGGAGGAGGCCGTTTTCTTATCTGTATAGGATTTTTGGCCCTTGGTAGATGCCTTGGGTGATCGTTTAGCAAAATGGAAGGATGGAGTGAAATGTCTGTACCAGGATAGTTTTACATTATTCCACTGCTGCTGCGAAAAAATCTTTCAGACAAGCGCATTTTAAGTTGAGAAGTATCTAATGAGCAGCTGCGAGCCATCCTGTTCTTTAATAATTTTAAATGATTGTAAGTTGCGTTCAGTTAAAAATTGGCCTGCACTGCCATTAGGAAAAAGTGATTCGATTGTCATATCTTTAGGGATATTTGTAATAGAAGCCTGAAACTTTTTATGTTGCTTTCATTTAGAAAGGTTCCAGCTGGCTGGGAACTATCAGACAGGAAGCGATTCAAGAGAAACTGTCCAGTCACCTTTGTTATAAGTCTTCAGGCAATTATGGTTGGGTATTAGTCTGAACTTTGCAGTTAAGTATTTCTTCTGCACTCGCATGCTGTCTGATACCACTTTTCTTCATACGTTGAGATTGGCAAGAAGATCATAATTGAACCATTTGGCCAGGATGTCATAGACTACAAGGTCCAGTAAGAGGTTCTTTTCTTGTTCTTCTGGTTGGTACCCTGTAATAATAAGTCCATTATTTCCTGTAGTATTCGATTCTCTACTCTTCTTATTGTCAAACGAAGCTGTTCTATCATTACTTGAAGCTAGTCATTTTGGAGAAGACCCAGACACCTGTGTCGTGGGCTTTTCGAATGTCTGGTGTTGACCATTAAGAGTGGAGCCAAGTGATGCAGTCGAAGAAGAAGGCGGGTTTTGTTTCTGAAGAAAGTATTCTTTTCCTCAGCCTTAGCTTGTTTCTTCAATTTTTTTCTCTGGCTTTTAGTCAATGCCTGTTTCCAAGAAAGGTCATGTTCTTCAGATACAGGAGAACTCGTAGTAGATATTGCAACCGTAGTTGTGATTGATTGGTGCTTAAAGTCCATATCCATGTCCATTTTAGGTAAATTGTCATGAGTTTCAGGTGCTTTCCTTTTTTCAACGATGTAGACCATTTTGAGTTCTAATTGGTACTTATTATTAATCTTCTCGAGTTTATTCTCAGCATCATGTGCAACTTTGTCGAGAACTGGAAAGATGAAGGATTTCAAAAAATACGTAGACCCAAAATGTCCAAGGGTAGCTATAACGCTGCCGATGACAAGTTGTGATATCAAAACTTGGGGTTTGTACTTTTGCATATCAGGCAATATTCTGTATTATCTAAGTTAGTCAAAAAGCTCTGAAGCAGCCGGTATGGTCACTGTTATACCTTCGCAAACCTGCAAAATAGCAGGCAGAGCTTCAACGTAAAAAGAAGTCAGTTGTGTCTTTAGTTGTCCAGCAAGCTTATCCTTAATGATTTGTATGTGCATTGAGTCCATTTTTCCTGTGAAAAGGTGGTGTTTACTAGTAGGAAAACTGACAAAAGCACGAAAAAATAAAAATTTTTCTTCAAAAAAAAAAAATTGGGCTGAGGATCCAACTATTACTATTATTATATCTTTATACTAAATAATTCATTATATTATATCAAATAATTTATTAAAAGAATTACATATATCATATAATATCTATTTTATTATAAATTCTTATTTTTTTACTTTTTTTCTGTTAGATTTAATAATCAATCAGATTATAATATTTATAAATTATATAATTAATATAAATACTGTATAAGGGTTTTATTTTTTTGCATTTGCGATAC
The DNA here is from genome assembly GCA_015698045.1 of Rhizophagus clarus. Classification (NCBI taxonomy): domain Eukaryota; kingdom Fungi; phylum Glomeromycota; class Glomeromycetes; order Glomerales; family Glomeraceae; genus Rhizophagus; species Rhizophagus clarus. Next base: position 596,464 of record BLAL01000172.1, on the reverse strand, counting down.
ATTGCATCCTGAATATTCTGAGCAAAATTACAGTAATATCAGACAAAATTAAATATGGGGTCTTTGCAATAGAAAGGTACGAAACTCAAAAAAATTTTTAAATTTACTTTATATGCTAATTATATTTTTTATACTAAAATAAGTGTAAATTTAATATTAATTAAATTTTTATTTTTTTTTTGAGTTTCGTACCTTTCTATTGCAAAGACCCCATATGTAATATTTAATTAAAAATGTGAAAAATAGATTTTTTATAACTATAAAAATTCTAAATCCCCAAAATATATATAAAAAAAATGAAAAGGAAAGGGTTGTAATACACGTAATAAAAAAAATATGATATATTATTACAGATGTGAAAATGATTAAATCCTAAATATAATATAAATTTTTACTATCTTTTTTCTTTTCTTTAATAATTATGTAATATATGTAAGTTTTTTAATATAGTATTAATAAATTTTTATAATAAAAATCTAATTAGTCTAGATATTTATTTTATTATATTAAGATATGATTGTATATCATTTTCTTTTTTAAAAATTAATAAAATATCTTTACTTCAATTTTATTTAAAGTAAAATTATCTTTTTTAAAAGTATACATAAAAATGGTAATTTTACTGGAATTATGAAATTTAATTAAAATTAATAATATAATAAATAAAGTAATAAATAAGAAAAAATTTTAAAATTTTTATAATATTTAATAATTTTTAAAAGCTAAAAGATGTAATTATATGATATTTAAATATTGTATAAAATTCTATAAAAAGAAATTTTATTTTAGATAAAAATTGAGAAAATATTATATAAAATAATTATATAAATTTTTAAATATGAAAAATGTTTAGTAAATTGTAATATTAATGATTTTTCATATATTTAATAAATTTTAATTTTAAATTAAAATATATTTATAAATTAAAGCTAAATAAAATTATATATTTATTTAATAATAAATAAATAATTAAAAAAAAAAAATAAATTAAATTAAATATAAATGCAAAAATTATATAATTGAAAAAAAAAAATCAAATCTCAAATTAAAATAATATTAATAATAAAAATATAAAATTAAAATAAAACTAAAAAAATTAAAATAAACCAAAATTTAAAAATAAAAAAATCAAATAATATTATAAGATATAAAAAAATAAAATTAAAAAAATCCAACTGAAATAAATTAAATAAACTAATTAAAAAAAAAAAAATTCAATCAAAATTTAGAAAAAAATCTAAAAAAAAATTAACTAAAATTCAAAAAAAGATTTTGAATAAATAAAATTTTTAAAAAAAAACTAAAAAAAAATTTAAAAAAATATAAAAAATAAATTTGAAGAAAAGTAAAAAAACCAGAAAAATCCCATTAGAAAAAAATCCAAAAAATCCAAAAAAAAATCAAATATAAATCTAAAAAGAAAACTTAAAAAATAGGATTCTACTTATTATTAATAAAAGTTACTGTAGGAAAATAAAAGTTTATTAATAGTTTTACTTAAGGTTGCTGGACGAAACTAGGTAGTTTAGTAAACTGTCTAAATGTTGAAAAGGTAAAACTTGACGAAACTATATTAAAATCTTAATAAAAAATTAGCGAAACTTGACAAATGTCAAAACTTATAGTAAATCATATTAAATAGCGAAACAATAGTAAAGTATTATTAAAAAATCAGTAAAATTAGAGTTTAGATATTTAGCCAAATTTAAAATTAGTTTAGGCAGGCAACCTTAGTTTTACCTTATTTTTATTTTTAATTCTATTGGTTAATTGACGATCCGGATAAGATCGGCACTATTTTCATATTAAAATTTGGGGCAACGTTTCGCAACTGTTTGGCAATAAATAAGTAAACACTAAAATTATTTTATTTTATCTGGAATTGGTAAAAATTAAGTCATATATGTAAAAATACTCAAGGAAAAAGAATAAGCTAAAAAAAATCATATGTAGAGTATTGCAAAAAGTGTATATACTTCAATTTTTTGCCTTATTTCTTACTTTTTACATGATTGGTAAACACTAAAATTATGAAAACTCATTTGGGTGTTATAAAAATCGTACAATATATGTAATAAACGTTGAGAAATTATAATAAGTTAAAATATTTGCTTATTTATTGTCAAAAGAATTATGCTTCATATAGCAAAACATTTATGTTACACAAATAATTGACAAGAAATACATGAACACTACAGTTTCGAAATTTATTATTATAGAGTAAAAATTAAGTCATACATGCAATAAACCTCAAGGAAGAAGAATAAAGTAAAAAAAATATACATTTATTAATGGGAAAAAAGAGTTTATATTTCACGCACGTCAGATTCCACTCTATTTTACAATTTTTGTATAATTAGTAAACACTATAATTATGAAAACTCATTTATGTGCAGTAAAAATCTTTTTACATATGCATAAATACTTAAGTAAAAAGAATAAACTAAAAAATTATACATTTATTATTGAAAAAAAAGTGTTTGCATTGCACGCACGTCAGATTTCACAATTTTTAGCATTTTTTTCACTATTGGTAAACACTAAAATTATGAAATCCAATTTCTATGCTGTAAGAATAATATCCTATATGCAAATAAATTCAAGGAAACGGGATAAGCAAAAAAAAGTTATACACTATTATTGTAAAAAATAAGTTTATATTGTACAATCATCTAATTTTATGAGAGTGCCGAAGAGTGCCGATCTTATCCGGATCGTCAATTAATTAATTTAAAAAAAAAAATTAAAATAAACTTTTATTTTTAGATATAATTTATTAATAACATATAATAAGATCTTTAAGTCTTTTATATATAATTTTATTTTAAATTTGCAGATGACTTATTTTAGAAATTAATAAATTCTCAAGGGCTTAAAAAAAAATTTAAGAAAAAATCTATCTAAAGAAAAAAAGAGGATTGGTTAATTATTGTAAAAAAAATAAATTTTCAAAATTCTGAAAAATTTAAAACTTATTATTTATTAAAAAAATCTATGAAAAAAAAAAAAAAAAATAAATCAGTAAAAAATAAAAATAATAAATAAATTTAAAATTCTACTATATATCTATATTAAAGGTTAAAGTTTGAAATATTAAAGGTAAAGAAAAAGTAAAAAATCAGAAATACTATATAATAAACAAATAAATAATTTGTAAAATATTATGTAAATTTTTTTAAATAAAAATTACTAGATTAAATTATCTTAAATTAAAATTAGTCTTATACTTAATTTAAATAATTAATAGTAAATTAATTAATATTTAAAATTTTTAAACTTTATTGTTTTTAAATACTTATATATTTAAAATTTTATTTAAAGTAATAATAGTATTTATTATAATAAATTTATTTTATTATTTACAACCTATAATTTGTATTTATAAAAATATAACTCAAATTCCTTTAACAAATCTTCTTTTAATATTTTTAATATTTTTTCTTCATATTCTTCCATAATATTGTAACAAACAGATATTAATCCTAATTTTATAAAAGTTAATACATTTATCCCTTTATCTGTAATGCAGGCAAATTTGCTTGCAAAATTTCTAAGTAAAATTTCTAGGTATCCAATGATCATAGAAAGATGAAATATAGCTTATTGGAATTGTCTCATCAAGATGAATCTAATAGCAGTAACTATATGTCTCTAAGTGAGATGTATCAGTTAGAAAATGGTTTTTTAAATGCTTTACTATAAGAATGCTGATCTGTTGGCACTTTCCAAAATTGTGATTGTTTACAGTACCTAAGAACATGTGATTACTACTATTGGATTCGTCTCAATAAGACAAATCTGATGAGCTGTATTTCATCTTTCTGAATGCAAAGTAAGTTATTAAAAATGGATTTTTTAATTTTTTTACTATATATCAAAGTCAAATATTTATTAATGAAAACAAAAATTATAATAGTAAAAATTGTATAAAATCAGCTGTTTTACAACCTTCTCTAAAGATATAGATAGCTAAAACTTATTTAAAAAAAAGTTTACAAGTTTAAAGGTAAAAATTATAAGTTTGTGAATTGTGAATAATGGCACTACTTTAGCCTATAGCAAACTTCTATTTATAACTATTTAGTTAAAAAAAAAATATTATGGGAGAAGTTTGAAACTAGAGCTATCTAATAATATATAATTTGTTATGGTTTATAGTACACATTAAATTTTTAGATGATAACTGATTTTAGCAGATAAATATGCTTACAAAGGCTTACAGATGAAGGGATAGTAATAAGAATAGTAAAAGTCCAACCAATACCTATAGAATTATCTAAAGGATCAGCAATAATTATCATAGTAGAAGCTACTAAAGATTTAATAATATTTTGTAATGCTATTACCGAAGTACTAGTATCTGGAAGTGTATCAACTAAATAAGTTTCTATTGAATTTACAGCAACTTGGGATACAAAATTATCAATTTCAATAGCAATTATAGATTAAATAATATAAATATTTTTTCTAAAGCCCAGCCAAATAACAGATAAGTAATAAATACTAAAGATGCACCGATCCAAGCAGCATAAAGTCTTAACTCCAGATAATAATCTTGATCATATTCATTCAGCTTTTTGCCCATTAAACAGTCAGAAATTTTTCTGCTAGCGTAACTTCCAATATTTAACCCAAATCCAGATAATAAAAATACCAATCCAATATCAGCCGCATTTAATCTGTAAGCTTGATTAAATTTTTTTGGTATAAGCATGTTGGCTGCATAATGAATTATTACTATCCATGTCCAATATAATACAGTAATTGTTACATTTGTATAACGTAATAAAGTATTGGTAAAAATGGATTAATGTTCTTTGATGCATTTTGTGACCTTTGATAAGATTCTGGCAAAAAGAATAATACTAAAAGAAACATTATAAATGCATAAAATCCCACAAGCCAAAAAAATGCTCTCCAATTTATAAATTGTGTAAGAAATCCTCCAATAGGTGGTTCGATTAATACCCCACTAAAAAAATTAAATTAAATGTTCCAAAGCGGTTCCTCTTTTTCTTGGATAATATATATCACTCAAAACTCCTGCTGCAAGACAATGTGCTGATGAAATTCCCAAAAATTGAATAAATTGAAAAAAAAATTAACCAATAAATGTTATTTACTAATCCAGCTGCAATACTTGATGTTATAACAATTAACATGGCTACCATATACACTTTTCTTCTTGTTCCTCTTGTATCTGAATATAATGCCCAAAATAATGGCTAACAAAAGATTATAACAGATAAGTATAAGATCGTGATCAAAAGATTCTGATAAACTTACCGCAAAACCTTTCGTTTACTATATATTGCAACTAATTCAATTTAAAGATATTTTAATTTTCAATTTTATAATTTAATCTCGACGTTTACTGATAATTTAATCATGATATCTAATGTATTTACAAGGGTATGTGTAGTCTTTAGATTTTCTTTAACTTGCAATATTGACAAATATAACGCTCTAATTAAATATTAAATTCTTAATTAAAAATAATAAAACTTTTCTCGATCTTTATACTTACAAAGCTCCCATGAATCCAAGAATTCCAACTGATGATACAATTGTTACTGCACATCTCTTTTTCATTTTGGCCATTTTTTTTGAATCATGTTCTGCGTTGATAATGGTTTCTTTATCCATGATGATTTTTTTTATTTTTTTAGACTTCACAAAGTACTTGTATATATAAAATAATGGGTTTAAGTACAAAATACTCAAACTTTTAACAAAGTGGTAAGGCTCTTTACTAGTAATAAATCAGCCATTTTTGCTTATAACAAATTTTAATAAATAAATAAGATAAAGAAAGAAAATAAATGACATTTAGCATCAATCACGTTCAGGCAATCTATTAATCAGTTTAGAACGTCTAGTTAAGCAAATTATAATCATTTGATAGCGCAAAAAAAAACAATGGACTGGTTTACAAACTCTCATCTAATCAACAAAAAAATATTTTAATGGGCTTTATAATCAATATTTATAATGATATTTTTTTTTCTGCCTGTACGATAATACCTAGATTGTTTACCATTAATTCTGAAAGGGTCAGATTTGAAACATACTTGAATTCAACGTGTTTATGTAGAATTTTTAACATGAAAAAAAATTTTTTTTTTTATTTCATCATCTATATTGATCATCAGCGGGATATTGGAAATTATTGATAAGCATAAATTCTATTCGCTTATTTGTTAATATAAATAAAAAAAGAAATAATTCTTGCTATAATTTGCACATTTTTTATAATTTCTCTTTTTCTTTCCATTCTTTTCTTTTAAAATCAGGAAATTTTATAGGGCGAAAAATTGCGTAAGTTTACGATTTTGTGAGTTTACGAAAGTTTATGGCATAATATTTTGAAAAATTTTGAAATATTACATAAGTTTACAATTTCGTAAGATTTATGTGATATTACGGTCAAAATATTACGCAAGTTTTCAATATCGTAAGATTTACGCAATATTACGGTCAAAATATTACGCAAGTTTTCAATATCGTAAGATTTACGCAATATTACGGTCAAAATATTTTGAAAATTTACGAGACTGTAAACCTGCGTAATATTACGGTTGAAATATTTTGAAAATTTACGAGATTGTAAACCTGCGTAATATTACAGTTAAAATATTTTGAAAATTTACGAGATTGTAAACCTGCATAATATTACAGTTAAAATATTTCAAAAATTTACGAGACTGTAAACCTGCGTAATATTACGGTTAAAATATTTTGAAAATTTAATATTACTATTCGATCGTTAAAGCTGCGTATACAGTAGAACGTATACAAGGGGCATGTGATACTATTGAATAATCAAAAATAATATAAACACCTTTTCTTTTATATAAACACCTTTTTTTTTAAGTTTGGGAAAACAAATTTATTTTTATTTACGAATTTTTTATCATTTACAATTTTTATGTTAAAATTAAAGTAAATTCTAATTTTTATTATAACTTAATAAAAAATACACATTTGATACTTGTTCGCTACTATTTTATAAAATAGTACCCAGGCTGTACGGCGTGGACGTCAATATCAGTCACAGCCCAAAAAAACGGGAGTCTCCAGCTGATATTTGGTACGGACTGGGCCTAGCTACTCACTTAATAAATAAAAAAATAAAAATAATTATCTTCTACGATACGTAGGTAAGTTTCTCCTTCTCCTACGATCATCACGCGTGACTAAAATTGATCAAATTTATCAAATTTAAAACATGAACGTAAATATTAATTATAAATTTTATTATAGTATAATTACCTAGCCTCTCCCAAAATCTCGTTCTAAATTCGCGATAATATCTTTGGCTGGTACGCGTCTACAGCCGCCGCCCAGGATTACTATTACGATAAAGGACATAGTTCTAAATATCAAAATCAGTTTGAATATTCGATAAATACATTTAATTTATATGAATGTAATTTTATTTATTTACTTACATGGTAATCCCTGACGAGGTTCCTCCACTTTTGGCTGCACTGTTGCCCAGAAACTCTCGTCTGAAATATTCTATTTATTCTGATTCAATTAAATGGATTGGTTAATTTGAATTTAAATTCTTTCTTAAAGAAATTATAGATATTAGTCATATGAACCTATTGGCAACAGAGTCCCAAAAATCATAGCGGCTTCTACCATTAATATTGTGGTAGGCGCAGTTTCTGTCTCAGCGTATGTCAACAAGTTCATCCATCATAGCCCAGTTCCAATAGACGTTATAGTGGGAACGACGTGAACGTGTGTGGCGAGGCATTATTAGTTTAGATTTGATTTTTATAATTTGATTTTGGGATGAGTAAAAATTTGAAAGAAAGTCGTAAAATGTCACTTTAAATAAAATTTGAACAATACCTCTTTGGTTTGATTTTATTTTTCGTTTCAATTAAAATTTAATTTATTACACTTTTCATCATTAAACATATTAATTAAATCATGTACATGTTTAATTGTTTTAAATATAAATATCAATATATCATATTTAAAAATAAAACAATTTATTATTAGCACATTCTATTGAATTTTAAATATTTCGCATACATTTCTTAAAAAAATTAATTTTTTTTAATCAATTTAATTAAAAATAATTATATTCTGATTAAATATTTTGCATACATTTCTTAAAAAAATCATAAAAAAAAATCTTGTACATCGTACATGCAATTACTAAATATCATCCCCTTGTGATAAATAAAAATTACGCAACACAAATTCAACACAAATTCAACACAAATTTAACAAATTTAACAAAATTTGGCCAAAATTAATAATTTTTTACCAGAATTATTAACACAAATTGAACACAAATTGAACACAAGTTTCAGTCACGATTTATTTATGTCACGCCTGTGTTGTTGATAATTAAATAAATAAATCTGCATGATATGATTGTGCATACAGTATCGTATTTTCTGGCCAATCAAAATTAGGCTGATCCTTACATGTGATTTAATCTGCACGTGTTTTTTGTTCTATTTATTTTTTGTCTCTTTATTTCTTTATTTTTTTGTTCAATATTTTTCTCTTCTTTTTATTATTTCTTTATCCTTTTGTTCAATATTTTTTAATTATATACAGAATATTTACATATATTTCATAATTTATTGCTTTGCAGGTATAGAAATATTTGTTTATTAATAATAATTATTTCATTATTTTTTACTTCTTTTTTTACTTTGTATCGTAATACTGACAATAATATACATGTTTCCTTTATTTCTTTTTACTTGTACTTTAATACTAACGATCGATACTAACAATACTAATTATGTTTTTTTTACTCCTTTTACTTAATACTAACAACATGTTTATTTTTTATTTTATCTCCACTTTCTTTTATTTTTAGTTTATTCTTTGCAGGTATAGAAATATTTGTTTATTAATACTAATTATTTTCATTTTCTTTTTACCTCTATTACTTTATATCGTAATACTAACAATAATATCCATATTTCCTTTATTCCTTTTTACTTTTACTTCAATACTAATGATACTAACAATACTAATTATATTTTTTTTACTCCTTTTACTTAATACCAACAACATGTTTATTTTTCCTCTTTCTTTTATTTTTAGTTTATTCTTTGCAGGTATAAAAATATTTGTTTATTAATACTAATTATTTTAATACTAACGCGTTTTTTACCCTAATTGTTACTTTATATCGTAATACTAACAATACTATCTACGTTTCCTTTTTTTCTTTTACTTGTACTTTAATACTAACGATAATATCCATGTTTCTACTGTTTCTTTAACTCTTTTTACTCTAATATTAACAACACTAACAATACTAGCAATATTTCTTTTATCTTTATATCTAATACCAACGTTACTATAGCTATTTCTCTTCTTTTTACATCTAATTGTATCGTTATTCTTTCTTTTTTTACTTTTATATATTCTGTATATAGTAATAAATACTTGTAATTTTTTATAATTTAATTCATATTATATCTAATAAAATATACATTATATAAACTTATAGTACAAAAATGAATTTTGAAACATTACAAAATATTTATGTAAAATTACGAATCATCAAAATATTTTAAAAAGTTGCGAAATATTACACAATAAAATTACACAATATTACGAACTGTAAAATTACGAAACTTTGCATATCGTAATATTTTGAAATATTTTAAAAAGTTACAAAATATTATGCTTACGCAAACTTGCGGCGGGTCTGGAAACTTACGAAATATTACGATGCGTAATCTTGCGCAACTTTTCGCACTATAAAATTTCCTGATGAAATATACTAAAATTAACAAATATAGTGAAAACAAATTCACTAGAACCAAAATAGTAAAAGTTAAACCAGTACAAACAGAATAATTTATCGAAGCAGCAGCTACTAACATGCTTAGAGCTATTATACACTTACAAACATTTGATAAAGCAACAATTAAAGCACTGTTTCTGGATACGAATCAATTAAATATGTTTCACATGAGTTCGTTGCAATTTATGATACAAATGTTTCTGTTAATTAAAAATGTAAGTACATATATTTGTATATACATATCAAGAATAAAATTAATTATTCTACTTACCAATAAACATTGCAATAACAGGATAAGTAATGAATACTTTATATTTGATAAACCAGCCAAAACAAGAATAGCATAATGGAATTAAGGAAGCACCCCACCACAGTGATGGCAAATGATCTTGAATGGCCTAGTCATTTGAGGACATTTGAGGACATTTAAGGTTATTTAAGGTCATTTAAGGAGGTCATTTATATAAACCAATAAAATTTGTGTAATGTAATAATCTTTTTTTTGATAAAATGAATGCTGTCTTCCTTTTTATAGTAAAATAATTCATTAGAAAATTCATTTTAATGTCTTTGTCTTCAAAAGTCACATGTGACATTCTTTGTCTTTCAAAAATCACATTAATATTTTTCAATACAAAATTAGTAAATATGAGTAAAGGACCACATAATTTTAGAGAATTTTTTACATTAATTGATCCACCAAAGAAAACAGCCAATAAGCGAACAGTATGTAATTTTTGTATAAAGTAATACATGTTTTCTGTAACTTCATTAAAAGTTGATTACTTTGTTTCAAATAAAGCTAAACTCTGCCAAGGATATCTCATAAAATGTGAAAATTTTAATAATCAAGTATCAGAAAGTGAAAGGATTGAAATCTTAGCACAAAGTATTCCAGAAGATATCAAAAAAGTAGCTAAAAAACAAAAAATTGATAAAGAAAAAAATTTAAATATAACTGATAAGTCAGGTATTAAAAATTTAATATATTTGTTTCAAAAATAAATAATAAGTATTTTTTAATTCTATGTTGTAAATTATTAAGATACAGAAAGCAAAGAGGAGGAGAAAGAAGAAAAAAAAGATGAAGATGTAGTGAAACTATCAAAACTTCCTATTACTACACAATCTCATATAGGGCTCTGATCAGTTTTAGTAATTACCGAACCGTACCGACCAGTTTCGGTATCGGAGCAGTTTCAGTTTTATGATTTATCGAACCGAAACTTTCAGTTTTGGTATCGGTTTTGCGATTTACTGAACTGATTTACCCATAATAAAAATGTTTTTTTTTATAAGAAAAATGTAAATAATGTAATTTAAAAAAAATGTTGCGAAACGTTTTTACATAAACGTTTGATATAAAAAATAATGTTTTGCAGCGTTATTTTTGCAGAACTTGTAAAAAATGTTGCAAAACGTTTTTTACATAAATGATTTGATAAAAAATAACGTTTTGCAACGTTATTTTTGTGAAACTTGTAAAAAACATTGCAAAACATTTTTACATAAACGATTTGATAAAAAAAATAACGTTTTGCAACATTATTTTTGCAGAATTTATAAAAAACGTTGCAAAACGTTTTTTACATAAACAATTTATTATGAAAAATAACGTTTCGCAATGTTATTTTTGCGAACATTGTAAAAAACGTTGCAAAACGTTTTTTACATTGGAAATTTAATATAGATAATAACGTTTCACAATGTTATTTTCCTTTTTATTTAAAAACGTTGCGAAACATTTTTATAAAACGATTTAATATAAAAAAACGTCTCACAACGTTTTTTTTGTTACTTTAATAAAAAACGTTACAAAACATTTTTTTATGGATGATTTGATAAGAAAAAATCATTTCGCAACTTTTTTTTTGCTAAATATTACGAAACGTTTTTTTACTAAACTCGTTCAGTAAATCGGTTCAGTTTTCAGTAATAACCAATCGGTTTCAGTAATCATTAATACCGATACTGATTAATTTGGTTTGGTATCAGTTTTTGCAAAAACTGAACTGAACTGAACTGATTGGAGCTCTAGCTGCACGGTATGTATGAGCATTTCTTATAATTTTATTATAAAAAATCAATATTTATTTATATTTATTTAATAGGAAAATTATGCGGATAGAATATCCTAATAAAGTTTTTTTGCCTTGCATGGCTTATCAAATGAATTTAATTGTAGGAGAGATTTTTAAAGCATCAGATATTTATCAGCAAACTTCTATAAAAGCTGTTAAAATTGTCAGCTATTTTCATTCATCAGCTTATTTTATGGGTTTATTGAGAAATGAGCAAAAGTTATTGTATGGTAAAACAACAGCTTTAGCAACTCCTGGTGAAACGTGATGGTGCAATTACTATTTTTGTTTTCATAGTATTCTAAAAATAGAAGCAGCCCTCAAAGTAATTTATTTTTTGAAAATTCTATATTTCTAATTTTAATATTTGGTTTATAATAATTTATTTAGTAGTAATTTTTATTTCTTAATTAGACACTAGCTACAAAATTTGCACTTGAATGCCTTGAAGATTCTTCTGCATCTCGAAGTGGTTTGCAAAGACAAAGATATATATCAAATTCTACAAAAAAATTCCTTTCTTCTGATATTATTGCCATTATTAATGATCCAAGTTTTTGGATTCATCTATACGAACTTCAAGATTTAATTTTACCACTTTGTGCTGCATTAAATAAATTACAAAAAGATATGGCACGTCTTTGTGAAGTTGTTCTTGCTTTTGGATGGGTAATTAAGGTTTTCCCAATCATCCAAATGAAAATTTTTTTAATAATATAATCACCCGCCTTGAACGTCGTTGGAACCAATGGGAACAACTGAACCTCTTTTACTTTTATCTCTAGTTTTTCATCCATAATATTGTATTTCACTTTTAATAAAAATATACAAAATCTTTCTTATACACATTTTGGTCAATGAGTTAATTATTATTACCAAGTCTGGTTTAACAAGATACCACAACGTATTTTACGAGAATATCTTTTATATCAACGTGAAGTATATCTTTTTGATATGCAGACATTTAATCAACTTGATGGGAATATAATAGATTTTTAGGATTTAGCAAAGGGAGATGCACCTGAATTATCACAATTTGCTCTTCATTTATATGGAATTTGCGTTAATTCAGCCTCAGTAGAAAGGCTCTGGTCAAATATGGGATTTTTACATTTAAAACGGAGAAATAGGCTTGATGTATGTAAAAAATAATTTACAATAAAATTGTTTATTTTATATATTTTAAATTAACTTTAATTTTTTATTAAAGCATATAAAAGTACTAGGAATGAGCCAGTTGAGAAGTGATATCTTACAGAAGAACAAATAGACAGCAATTGAACAATCTGAAAAACTTTATAAACAAAATCATATTGCAGCTCCTATACAACCTCACAAAACTTCTGATAGTGAAGATAATGAATATAGTGATGTTGAAGATAGTGATGTTGAAAAAGATGATATTATTTAAGTTAGTGATGAAGAAAATGAAAATGATGCTCATACACAACCTGTAGGAGAAACATCTTACTCTGAAAATGATGATACTATTAATTTAACAGAACAGTGGGTATGTATAATTCAAAATTAGATGGGCATGGTTGAAAAGGAAAATATTGATCATTCAGGAAACAACAAGATGGGTCCAGATTTTATAGCTGTAGATCATACCATTCACCCTGCTGATGATCCACTAGCAAAATGGAATCTTTATAGCATTTTTAATAATAGTTTGGAATCATCTGTTTTTGTAAATGCAATGATTAATTTAAATTCTAACTAGAATAAATTTACAAAATTAATAAAATGTAGGTTCATTTAATAAAACTATTTGTAAATAAATAAGAATTGACAATTTATTTTATAGTGGAAACACATTTTCATAACGTTAAATCTGCAATAAAAATGATTGGCCTAAGTAAATGACCAGATCATTGGTCATTTGATGTTGAAATGACCCAAATGATATGTGACCAGTCATTTGGGTCATTTGAGGTCATTTGGGTCACTGGCCATCACAGCCCCACCAAGCTCCATGTAATCTCAATTTAGGATAATAACTACCATCACGTTTAATATTCTGTTTAAGTAAAAAATCTGATATTTTATATCCAGTAAAACTACCCAAAACTAGTCCAATACTGGGAGCCAAAAAAATTAATCCAATCTTCGATGTAGTAACCTCATAAGTTGAATGAAATTTAGTTGGAATCAAAATATTAACTACGTAATGGATTGATATAATCCATATCCAATATAAAATCACTAATGTAACATTTGTGTGATGCAATAATAAAATTAGAACTAATGGATAGAAAGCTGATTGAGAAGATTTTGTTGTACTAGTTTTATTATAGGTTTCAGGCAAAAAGATAAATATTAAGAAAAGTCTTAAGGTCACGAATATAGCTATAAACCAAAATAGTGATCTCCAACTTATATATTAAGTTAGAAATCTTCCTATTGGTAGTCCAATTACTGGTCTAATAAAAAATCCAAGATAAAATACTCCAATGGCATTTTCTTTTTCAGTTGCACTATATATATCACTAAGTGTTCCAACTGAAAGACATTGAACTGCTGAAGCAGAAAAAAATTGGAGCATATGAAGTGCAATCAACTAATAAATATTATTTGCAAATGCACACCCAATACTTATCAGTATTATTAAAAATGCATCAAATAAAAACACTTTTCTTCTTGTTCCTTGTAAATCAGAGTATAATGCCCAAAATAATGGCTAAAATTTAATTAATTTTAGATTTTAATTTAATTAGTTAGTTTTTAATAAGAAAATATTGTTTACCGCGATTCTGTTAACGTACAGATATGAAGCTACAGCTGTGTTTGCTAGCATTTCTATGGTCTTTAAATCTTCTCATACCATTAGTATTGCCAGATAAAATGATCTGAAAATATATAAGAAAAATATAAAAAAATTACATTAAATCAAAGACTGAAATTTGTAAAAGTTGTATAAATTCTTATCATGTGAAAATTTACGAATTTTCTATGGAGTCAATTATACTGGTAGCTGATATGAGAATTAAAACATTTCTTTTTTTCTTCGCCAACCAATCTCTTGCAGGTTATCATCTACGAGTGATACTGTAGAATTTGAGAGTAATTCATAATTAACTCTTTTTTTCATAATTATTTTTAGTTATTTGATTGATAACGAGTATTATTGCAGAAAAAGGATTATAATTCAATTTAATTATATTTTTCTTCACTTTATTATAATCGCGACCAAATCTTTAAATCTCAATAACAATCTTCTCATCATAAATAAACAGATTGAAACCTCAAAGTGACACTGTATTAATAAAAAAAACATTCATTTTCTTAATAAATTATTTTTGGTGTTGGCTTACATTGTGACAAAAGATAAACAACTATATTCATGGTATCGATAAACTTTATTATTTATACTAAGCCCTAAGGATATGCAATTCTTAAGAAGACTTAAGTGAAACTTTATTTATTACACTTTATGGTTTTAACAAGAATTTAGTAAAGTTTCTCATTTTTTCATTAAGACAAAATTTTAACCTATTTCAAATATCTTTATTAGTTTAAATGCACTTCTGGAGAATAGACTTTTCTAAGACAGTCAGCTCTCAATATAATGAATTTCAATATAACGAATTATTTGGTATACGAATCTTTAGCATTGTACTGATTTTAACATATAAAAAAAATTTGTTATATTATTAATTAAATGTCATATATCATTTAACGAAGCAAATCTATAATCTGTACATAATATAATGACTCTTTTTACACTGAATTTCTCTTTCAGTGAAGATATTTAGTGTAACATTTGTTATACATAATATACAACAACATACAAAAGGTTGGTTTTTTACATTAGGATTTTGAATAATATTAATATAATTCACAAATAAATGGTATACATTTACTATTAATTCTATTAAACTATTTTTTATAATAATATTATACAAACTTAAATCTTAATTAAAAATAAATTTAAAATATAAAACTTATAAAACTTTATAATAAACATATTTTTTTAATTTTAATATTCAATATTAATTTATAATATTTTTAATAAATAATTTTCTTTATATTTTTAAAAATTTCATTTAATTAATTCCAATGTTTTAAATCTTTAAGACTAATATTTATAAAAAAAAGAAAAAAAATCAGTAAATGTTTTTAATAAAAGACTTTTCTTTATCTGTTATACTCTCAAAATTCTTAATTTTTTATTTACTATTAAAAAGTTTCCTATGAAAAATTGCATAAGTAATTTATATGTTTTTTTATACAGAAAAAATTATATAAATATTGTATAATTATCATATAATAAACATAGAATTTTTTGTAAAAAAAATATATGTAAAAATATATAATACAGAAATCTATTCAATTTTGTATCATAAAATTACAGTTTATATACTGAAAAATACTGAAAAATACATAAATTATACATTTTTTTAACATAATTTATAATATAAAATTTTATTTGATTTTAATTTTTAAATAATAATATTTTCATTAAATATGTTTTATAATATTATTAAATTAAAATTTTTTTTTTTTTATAATTAAAGGTCATGCTTAACTGTTTTTATTAAAAAAGGCAAAAAAATCTAAAAATTTATAGCAAATTAATAGATAAAATAAAGTCATCCAATAAACACTAATAATTCACTTTATCCTATATTAACTTATTAAACAAACTCACCTAACTAAAAGGTCAAATATGGTCTATAACTTTCAACAAATAGCTAGTATTACCATATAGTCATATACTAATATAGGAGTAACTGAATACACATACAAGAAATCCCACTCTCTTTTATAATTCTCACAAAATACAATACTAAACAATCACCATCCTATCCAAATGATACGTGAGCACATTGCTAAGGCCAAATCTGGAAGGAGTCCATACTAACTAGTATTCAACCTATAATCAGCATGGATACACTAAGAATAAAATTAAAAGCAATTAGTATCACATCTTTCATGTAATTTTGACCAACCTAACTAGAAATCAATATGTGTTAGCAAAATTTAAAATAAATTATACAATCAAATTCCCCTTACTTAATTAGATCAACAAACAAAACTCTAAAAAAGAAAGTTATACCAAATTATTAAAATACTAATTAATATTTCAATACCTCTAACCCTCTAAAACTAAAACAAAAAAAAAAAATTAAAGGCTAAAATATTAATAGACAGGAAATAAAAACTAAAGAAAAATCATTAATACTTCCAAAAACTCAAAAGAAAAATTGAAAAAAGAGGTAAAACACTATATTCACTATATCTACATCTCTTTAAATGACCTCTAAGCAAGAAAAAACAAGCATTACTTTTGACTATAAACAAATAAAACCTTCAACTAATGACTTTGCTTTATTTATTTTAACGCTTTTAAATAAATAGCACTGATGAAAAATCTCTCTTTTAGGGTATTTAAGACCAGATAGCTTAAATGCTAACTTTACAAAAGTCTTTAAAAATACAAAGAAAACCTAAGGTTTGTAGTTATAAGTTATTTCCTTGGTGAAGTTCATACTAAGCCAGTAGTTTTACCAAAATTTGGTATTTTTGAACCAGATGAGTTTCAAAAAATGCAGCTAGGTCCTATAAAAAAAATGTTACTTGAAAAGAGCCCAAAAAACTAAAAACCTAAGTTTTCTTCAACGTTCTTCTGCTGAAAAAATGGCCAAGTGATCTGCAAGTAAGAAGTCTAGTTAATTCTTCTATTATTAAATTAATATTTAAATAATAAATAAACAAATATTATTTTATTTAATACAAATATTTAATTTCTTATTACATTTTTTTAATTCTATTAAAAGCTAAACTCCTTTCATATTGAACCATATATATAATAATTCTAGAATTATCTTATGTTAATCTCTAAGATTTGGCATTCTTACAAAAAAAATATGAAAAAAAATAACCTACAAAAAGAAATTAATTCATGAGAAAAGAAATCAATCTGCAAAAAAAGAAATTAACTAACAAAGAAAGAACTCAATTCATAAAAAAAGTAACCAATTCATGAAAAAAAAAATTAATCAGTGAAAAGAAAATAACTTACAAAAAGAATTGACTAATAATAGAGAAAAAAAAGTTTTAAAACTAGTCTACTATAAAAAAAGAAATTAAATTACCTATAAAAGTAAAAAAATCCAGAATTAATCTACAAAAAAAGAAAAGTTTTTGAAATATCTTGCAAAAAAAAAAAAAATGAACTAACTTATAAAAAGAAAAGAAATCTAAACCTAACCTTTAAAAAAAAAAGACTTTTATTTTATAAGAAAATTAAATAAAAAAAATATTAACTTTAATATAAAAAAATTAATGAAAAAAAAATATTTTACAAAAGAAAGAAAAGTAAAGTAGATGGAAAATGAATAATAAAAACAAAAAAATTTTTAAAAAAAAATAAAAAAAAAAAAATAGAAAGAACCAAAAATGAAAATTTTTTTAAAAAAAAGTGGAAAAAAAATAAATTTTTTTAAAAAGAAGGAGTTGAAATAAAGAGTAAAATAAAAAAAAAAACTTTTTATTTTTTATCAAAAGAAAAAGTAGTGAGTAAGAAGAAAATTAAGAAATAAAAAGTTTTTTTTAGAAGAAAATCAAAAAGATGAGAAAATAAAAATAGAAAGGGAAACAAAAAATATATCATAATAAAACAATAATTATGTGATTATGTATTATGATACCTAATATGAAATGACTAAAATTATTAAATAAAAATTCCATATAAATTCTATATAGGCATATATATTTTTATTAATTTTTTGAAAAAATATTTAAAAATGAATTATATATTAAATATACAAAATTGCTATATGGAAGCTACAAAAATATATGATAATTATATATAAAACACATCATTTTTGTATATGGATTTCTTAAAGAAAGTTATTTTAAAGTATTAATTTATTAAATAAAAGAAAAAATAATCATTTTACAAATAAAATAAAATTTGATCAATACAAAGATTAAGTTTAAATTAAAGCTCCGCTTGAGCTGGCTCAAGCTGGCTCAAGCTTTATTATCAAAAAAAAAGCCGAAACTAAGCGGTTTTATATGTAAAGTTACAAAAAAAAAAATACCAGAACTAATGGTCCTGACAGGACCCCGAATAATACTAATATAACTCACATATGGGTTTGTGTAGAGTTTATATGAAATTACTTTTTAAACCTACAAATTGAGTTTGCATAGATCGGTCAATTTGGGAGTAACTCACATATTATGTTTGCGTAGAGTTTATAATAGATATATGTGGATTTATTTTTAAAAAATACTAATTTTGGTAAATCAAATTACTCGGTATTTACTAAAATTTATTTTATTTTATTTATTTTTTCACTTTTTTTCGGTATTTTATACCAAATTTATTTATTTTTATTATTCTTTTTCAGTTTTTAATACCCTAATTCCAAAAGTCTGGTCATGTTTTTTGCCCAGTAACACTACAAAAAATAAAAAAAAATAATTAATTAGTTAAAAAAAAGAACAACGAAAGACACCTCACCTACCCTCCCTTACCTTAATTCCAAAAGTCCGGTCATGTTTTTTGTCTGGCAACACTACAAAAAGTAAAAAAAATAATTAATTAGTTAAAAAAAAAACAACGAAAGACACCTCACCCACCCTCCCTTACCTTAATTCCAAAAGTCTGGTCATGCTTTTCATCTGGCAACACTACAAAAAATAAAAATAAAAAATAATTAATTAATTAGTTAAAAAAAACATTGAAAAACACTTCCCACCTTTCCTTACCTTAATTTCAAAAGTCTGGTCGTGCCTTTCGTCTGGCAACACTACAAAAAGTAAAAAAAAAATAATTAATTAGTTAAAAAAAAGAACAATGAAAGACACCTCACCCACCCTCTCTTACCTTAATTTTAAAAGTCCGGTCATGCTTTTCGTCTGGCAATACTATAAAAAATAAAAAAAAAATAATTAATTAGTTAAAAAAAAGAACAACAAAAGACACTTTACCCACTTTCTCTTACCTTAATTCCAAAAGTCTGGTCATGCTTTTCGTCTGGCAACACTACAAAAAATAAAAAAAAATAATTAATTAATTAGTTAAAAAAAATTACCGAAAAACACTTCCCCCACCCTCCCTTACCTTAATTCCAAAAGTTCGGTCATGCTTTTCGTCTGGCAACACTACAAAAAGTAAAAAAAAAGTTAATACTTAATTAATTAAAAAAAAATAATGAAACACCTTCCCCAACCCTCCCTCACCTTAATTCCAAAAGTCCGGTCATGCCTTTCATCTGATAACACTACAAAAAAATAAAAAAAAAGTTAATATAGTTGGAGACACAACAAATCATCAAGTTGTTTCAAATCGAGATTTTCTAAAAATCACGTGACATTTATAATACTAATTTGCGATTGGTTAAAATAAAAACATGGAATCACCATATCGGGAAATGTTTTACTTTATTAATTCATCAATATTTTCAAAAATAAAATCTGGAACAGCTCGATGCGATTTATATTTTTTTAGCACATATTCAGCTTGCATACCTGTTAATCCTTTTCGATAACAATCCATAAATTTTGCTGATTTTTGTGCATATTTTCGTATATGGTCTAAAGGAACCGAATCTAATGCTTGTGGAACTGTTTCTTGTAAACCTTTCCAAGTATAATTGCAATGCTGCCGAGCATAACGTTTTGAAGCTCCCCAGTACATTTCAATATAGTTGAGTTCACAGTGAAATTTGGGGTAAAATATAACTTTATGTCCAAGTCCTTCAATAACTTCTTGCAATATTAGTTTTTGATTAAGAAAATCCTCTTGAGCAGCCAAAACATGACGTGCACAACACCTTGGATTTTCTATTGATACCTTTTTATTACCACAAAATCCTTTTAATTCAGATCCCCATAAACCACGTTCTTGCAAAATTACTCTCATTCCTTTTGGTTTTCCACGGAGGTTTTCATCTGGATAATTGGCAGGAAACACCATACTTTGAACTTGTCCATTAAAAATGGTATCGCGCATTATTGGCTGTTTTCCACCAGGATTAAGATTCATATACACTGCATTAAGAGTGTCATCAGCTAATTTGGCATGGCTGGAAGAATTATCAAATGCAAATACTGCAACCATTCCAGGATGCGTTTTTTCAAAAATTGGAATTACTCGAGTTTTAATCTATAATTGCAAAAGGATTTTTAGACATTTATTTTGCTTTAACTGTTTTTTAATATACATACCTGATCAATTAATTGATCAATATTCCACCATCCATCAAAATTTTTTCCAGGATTAATTATAACACGTGCTTCATGTGGAATTCCATCGTCAACAACATCACTGCTTAATTTTAATCTTCTGATAGTATCTGTTAGGAAGTCACTGACATGAATAGATCATCCTTGTCTTTTTTTTCGTAACAGTTGCTCATTTTTGGGTCTCCAACCAGATTTCTGTCCATCATTTGATTGGAAAGTCGTTTCGTCATGAGTAACAAGAATATGTAAGCGTTCACCATTCTTTAATTCAGGATTAACTTGAATTTCGCATTTCTCACCAATAAATTTTGGCATTAACTTTTGATACCTGTAAGTAAAATTATGTTAATTAAAAAAAAAAAATAGATAATTTCTATTCATTAATAGAAATAATATAATACCTATCCATAACTTCAAGAAATTCTTTTCGATAAGCAACAACATCCTCTCTTTCATGTCCATCAACATATATACCTTTTGCATACCGGCTAAATATAAATCCCATTTTCTTTAACCATCGAGTTGCTGTTTTTTTGCTGAAAATATAAACAGGTATTTAGAATCCTAATAAAAAATTCAAATATATGGAATAAATAAATTTATACCTAATTGTTGTTTTGTTTTCTATACCAACAGAAGGAAGAATTTCTTCACTAATAAAATCAAGAAAGCTATCTACAGTAATATCAAATTTGTGTTGTCGCAAATATGAAGCTATTTTTAACTGAATATCTTCATCATCAAGAATACTGCTTCCCTTAAGATGTTGTCCATGGTTATCTTTTGGAATATCACCATAGTTTTTAAATGCTTTAGCCCAACTTCTAACATAACGTGCAAACCATAATCCACGATTTAAGAGTTCTGCAACAATTTGGCTTGCTTTTAATTTCGCATGTCCTTTCCTAAGAAGCTGAAAGTAATATTGAACTGCTTTAAGCCGCATTTTATATCCTGGAGTTAGCTGTTGATCTTTAATTTTTAATTTATCTTCAATCTGATTAATAAAAGATGCGTATTTTATAGATTGATCATTATTTTTTCCATTAACTTCCTCGTCATCATGAATATTAATATCTTGCATTTCATCATTTAAATTTTCTTGAACCTTTTTTTTAGGCAATAATTGAAAAAGTGTTTGTCCATTTTTTTTTTGATTTTCCAATGCTTTGATTTTTCGTCGATATCGAGTTGTGCGAGAATTTCCCAAATTTACTAATGGACGTTGAGACATTTTTAATGTTTCCATACTTTTCATTAAAACTGAAAAAATTTGTTCTGCTTCATCTTCGATTTTGTTATCAGCCCATTCAACTTCATCCTCTGTGCTGTCATTATCATTGGAACTTGAATTATCAGTATCTTCCACGACTTTTTTTCTTTTTCTAGCTATTTTTTGACAGTGTTGCGTTCGCCTCTTTAGCCGTGCCATGGGAAAAAAATTATGATCTGCATTACCGCATAGCCACATTTTATACATAATAGATCATGTCATAGATCTGGCCTAAATTATAGAATTTTTGCAAATTCTGGCCGGAATTAAATGTTTCAAATCCTACTTTTTATTATGAAAATATCGAATCTTGCAGGCTAATAACTTTTGATTTAGATATCCGATCAGAGTAAACTCAACGTCATTTTGTAGTTTATGTTAGCAGCAATTAATCTATGTTAAGATATTTTAAATATATGCATACAAAAAATTTTTATTAAATTTTTAATTTGGACAGTTTTTATTTGATGAATTGTTATGTCCCAAACCGTACTTATTTAATTAAAAAAAAAACAATAAAACACCTCCCCTAACCCACCCTCCCTTACCTTAATTCCAAAAGTCTGGTCGTGCCTTTCGTCTGGCAACATTACAAAAAATAAAAATAAAAAATAATTAATTAATTAGTTAAAAAAAACACCGAAAAACACTTCTCACCCTCCCTTACCTTAATTTCAAAAGTCTGGTCGTGCCTTTCATTCGGTAACACTACAAAAAAATAAAAAAAAAATAATTAATTAATTAGTTAAAAAAACACCGAAAAACACTTCCCCATCCTCCTTTACCTTAATTCCAAAAGTCCAGTTGTACTTTTCGTCTGGCAACACTATAAAAAGTAAAAAAAAAAGTTAATACTTAATTAGTTAAAAAAAACACTGAAACACCTCCCCCAACCCCTCCCTTACCTTAATTCCAAAAGTCCAATCATGCTTTTCGTCCGGTAATACCACAAAAATAAACTGATAAATGATTAAAAAAAGATCAGATATTCAGATTATCTGATTAAATCGGCAAGTCACATGACCCTGCCTTTATACCGAATAATTCTTAACAGCGTTTTGTATTATAAAATCATAAAAAAAAATGCCAGAACTATTGGTACTGGCGTTTTTTATTCATAAAATTGCAAAAAGTGCCAGAACAAATAGTTCCGGCATTTTTTATATATAAATTTGCAAAAAAAAATGCCAGAACTATTGGTACCGACGTTTTTTATAAAAAATTGCTGAGCTTGATCTGGCTCATGAGCTGGCTTGAGCTTTTCAAGCTAAGCCCACTGCCAGCTTGAGTTTATCAAGCCAAGCCTAATACCTGACTCAAGCTTTTTCAAGCTGGCTTATGAGCCACCAAGCCAATTTAATCATGGCTTGGCTTAGCTCAGCTTGAAAAGCTTGAGCCAGCTTGCAAGCTGGCTCAGCTCATGCAGAGCTTTAGTTTAAATAAATATTAAAACAAGTTCAAACTCATAAATTAATTAAAAAAAAATTCCAAAGTAAGTTACTTTTCACTTTTTTAACAAAGGTTTAAAAATAACTATTATAACTTTATAAGATGACAAAGATTTTTCTACAATCTAAATAACAACTTATTATCTATTTCTGACTTTTACATAATATTTTATCATTAATTATTTTGCTTACTTTTTGTTAAAATTAAACTTGATATAATAGTATACTTTATTTAAATTGTAAGTTTAAATTATAAAAACTTTTAGATTTGAATATATTATCAAAGATATCAATATATTTAGAATGTTAGTCTATTATAAAAGAGGTTTGTATCTTATTAAGTCAGCTATAAGACCAAAAATTTTGATTAAATATTTGCCTTATTTTTATGTATTTATAATTGTTATATCTTAAAAATTTTTCTCTATTATTGACAATAATAAAATTTCAAACTGAAAATTCCAGAAAATATTATTTATTATTTAAGTTTTTTCTTTTAATTTTTTAATAAAACTAGCTGAAAAAACTTTTCTATAACTATATTATCTTTTTTTAAAAAATGGTTAGAAGAAGTAATTTATATTCTTATAAATTTTAAAAATTGTTTTTTATTTATTTTCATAATATTTATTTATTGTAAAAAATTTTTTAAAAAATTTTTATTGGTTTTATAAATAAAACAAAAAAGAATTTTAATTATTTTAAAGTATTTCAAAAAGCTTTTATTAAAAAAAATAAAGGAATTAATATTAATAATATAGGTATCTTATATTATTTATTTTTTTAAAATATTAATTGGATAATTATAATATTATAATATTAAATAAAAAATATTTAATTTACTAATTTATTTTTTGCTTTTATTAAAAAAAGCTAATTTTATAAAACTTTAAAACTATATAAAATAAAATATTATATTAAAAATATTTTTTAAATAAATAAATTAAAAAACCTTTTTTTTATCTTATTAATATAGAATCCAGTTTATCTAATTTTAAGAAACTAGTATTTTTATAATAATAAAAAAAAAAATATTAAAATGTTTATTAAATTAAATAAAAAAATAAATTCTTATTTTTACTTTATTAGTATTAAATTTCAACTTGTTTAATTTTAAGAGTTTAATAACCTTATAAAAGAAAAGAAATGATAAAAATATTATTTAATTAATATAATTTAATATTTTAAAATTTATATTGATCAAAAAATTATAGTTGTAAAATATTTTATTTTTGTATTAAATAAAATACTTTAGAAAAAATTTAAATTATTAAATTAATAATTAATTTAATATTTATAAAAAAAAATCAGTTTAAAAACTGAAAAATAAAAAAATAAATAAAAATCAGTTTAAAAAAATAAAAAATAAAAAAAAAAAAATAAAAATCAGTTTAAAAAATTGAAAAATAAAAAAATAAATAAAAATCAGTTTAAAAAATTGAAAAATAAAAAAATAAATAAAATCAATTTAAAATAACTAAAAATAAAAAAATAAATAAAAATTAGTTTAAAAAATTGAAAAATAAAAAAATAAATAAAAATTAATTTAAAAAACTAAAAAATAAAAAAATAAGACTATTTCTATTTATACATTAGTATATTTGTATACAGGTTATGTGATTAGTATAAAATTTCCTTTTATGAAAATATTGTTACATAAAATTTCAATTATAGTTATTTTGAAAAATAAGAAAAAGAAAAGGATCGATTACATGCAGATCACTTGGTCATTTTTTCAACAGAAGGTCGCTAAAGAAAAGCTTAGACTTTTGGTTTCTTGAGCTCTTTACAAGTAACATTTTCTTTTTTATGGTATTTAGCCACGTCTTTTAAAACTTATCTGATTCAAAAATACCAAGTTTTGGCAGAACTACTGGCTTGGTATAAACTTCACCAAGGGAATAGTTTATGACTATAGATGCCACCCAAATTATTTTAAGTAAATCCCAAATTAATTTGTATATTTTGATAGTCATAATTCCCAAATCCCAAATGTACAAATTGCAAAATTTATATATATAATTTGTAAACTAATTTGGATTTGTACATTTGGGCTGCCATAATTCCAAATTATTTTGGATTTGGATGGCATTTATATTTATTTTTGCAATTTGCACATTTGGGATTTGAGAATTATGACTGTCAAAATATACAAATTAATTTGGAATTTACTTAAAATAATTTGGGTGGCATCTATATTTATAACTGTAAACTCCTAGTTCCTTTGTATTTCTGAAGATTTTTGTAAGGTTAGCATTTGGATTTTCTGGTCTTAAATACCCTAGAAGAAGGGTTTTTTGTTAATACTATTTGTTTTAAAAGTGTTGAGATAAATAAAACAAAATTGTTAGTTGAAGTTTTTGTTTATGGTCAGGAGTGACGCTTGCTTTTTCTTACTTAGAGATCATTTAAAGAGATGTAGAAGTGGTGGCTATGATGCTTTATCTCTTTCTCCAGTTTTTTTTTTGGGTTTCTGGAAGTATTAATGATTTTCTTTTAGTTTTTATTTTTTACTTGTCAATATTTTAGCCTTTAGTCTCTTTTTTTGTTTAAGTTTTAGAAGGACTAGGAGTATTGGAATATTGATCAATATTTTGATGATTTGATGTAACTTTCTTTTTTAGAGTTTTGTTTGTTGATCCAAATAAGAGAGGAGAATGTGGTTGGATGATTTGTTTTAAATTTTGCTAATACAGTATATGTTGATTCCTAGTTGGGCTGGTCAAAGTCACGTGAAAGGTATGATATTAATTACTTTTAATTTTACTCTTGGTATATTTGCGCTAGTTAAAGGTTGAATACTAGTTAATTTTAGCTCCTTCTGGATTCAGTCTCAGCATTGTGCCTACACGTCACTCAGGTAGGGATGGTGATTGCTTAATATTATACCTTGTGGGGATCATAGGGAAGAGTGGGATTTCCTGTATGTGTATTCATCAGGAAATTTTATAGGGCGAAAAATTGCATAAGTTTACGATTTTGTAAGTTTACGAAAGTTTATGGCATAATATTTCGAAAAATTTCGAAATATTACATAAGTTTACAATTTCATAAGATTTATGTGATATTACGGTCAAAATATTATGCAAGTTTTCAATATCGTAAGATTTACGCAATATTACGGTTAAAATATTTCAAAAATTTACGAGACTGTAAACCTGCGTAATATTACAGTTGAAATATTTCGAAAATTTACGAAACTGTAAACCTGCGTAATATTATGGTCAAAATATTCTGCAAATTTACGAAACTGTAAACCTGCGTAATATTACAGTTGAAATATTTTGAAAATTTATGAGACTGTAAACCTGCGTAATATTACAATTAAAATATTTCAAAAATTTACGAGATTGTAAACCTGCGTAATATTACGGTTAAAATATTTCGAAAATTTACAAGATTGTAAACCTACGTAATATTACGGTTAAAATATTTCAAAAATTTACGAGACTGTAAACCTGCGTAATATTACGGTTAAAATATTTCAAAAATTTAATATTACTATTCGATCGTTAAAGCTGCGTATGCAGTAGAACATATACAAGGGGCATGTGATACTATTGAATAATCAAAAATAATATAAACACCTTTTTTTATATAAACACCTTTTTTTTAAGTTTGGGAAAACAAATTTATTTTTATTTACGAATTTTTTATCATTTACAATTTTTATGTTAAAATTAAAGTAAATTCTAATTTTTATTATAACTTAATAAAAAAATACACATTTGATACTTGTTCACTACTATTTTATAAAATAGTACCTAGACTGTACAGCGTAGATGTCAGTATTAGTCACAGCCCAAAAAAAACGTGAGTCTCCAGCCGATATTTGGTACGGACTAGGCCTAGCTACTCACTTAATAAATAAAAAAATAAAAATAATTATCTTCTACGATACGTAGGTAAGTTTCTCCTTCTTCTACGATCATCACGCGTGACTAAAATTGATCAAATTTATCAAATTTAAAACATGAACGTAAATATTAATTATAAATTTTATTATAGTATAATTACCTAGCCTCTCCCAAAATCTCGTTCTAAATTCGCGATAATATCTTTGGCCAGTACGCGTCCACAGCCGCCGCCCAGGGTTACCATTACGATAAAGAACATAGTTCTAAATATCAAAATCAGTTTGAATATTCGATAAATACATTTAATTTATATGAATGTAATTTTATTTATTTACTTACATGGTAATCTCTGACGAGGTTCCTCCACTTTTGGCTGCACTGTTGCCCAGAAACCCTCGTTCAAAATATTCTATTTATTCTGATTCAATTAAATGGATTGGTTAATTTGAATTTAAATTTTTTCTTAAAGAAATTATAGATATTAGTCATATGAACCTATTGGCAACAGAGTCCCAAAAATCATAGCGGCTTCTACCATTAATATTGTGGTAGACGCAGTTTTTGTCTCAGCGTATGTCAATAAGTTCGTCCATCATAGCCCAGTTCCAATGGACATTATAGTGGGAACGACGTGAACGTGTGTGGCGAGGCATTATTAGTTTAGATTTGATTTTTATAATTTGATTTTGGAAAAAAAGTCGTAAAATGTCACTTTAAATAAAATTTGAACAATACCTCTTTGGTTTGATTTTATTTCTCGTTTCAATTAAAATTTAATTTATTACACTTTTCATCATTAAACATATTAATTAAATCATGTACATATTTAATTGTTTTAAATATAAATATCAATATATCATATTTAAAAATAAAACAATTTATTATTAGCACATTCTATTGAATTTTAAATATTTCGCATACATTTCTTAAAAAAATTAATTTTTTTTAATCAATTTAATTAAAAATAATTATATTCTGATTAAATATTTTGCGTACATTTCTTAAAAAAATCATAAAAAAAAATCTTGTACATCGTACATGCAATTACTAAATATCATCCCCTTGTGATAAATAAAAATTACGCAACACAAATTCAACACAAATTCAACACAAATTTAACAAATTTAACGAAATTTGGCCAAAATTAATAATTTTTTACCAGAATTATCAACACAAATTGAACACAAATTGAACACAAGTTTCAGTCACGATTTATTTATGTCACGCCCACGTTGTTGATAATTAAATAAATAAATCTGCATGATATGATTGTGCATACAGTATCGTATTTTCTGGCCAATCAAAATTAGGCTGATCCTTACATGTGATTTAATCTGCACGCATTTTTTGTCCTATTTATTTTTTGTCTCTTTATTTCTTTATTTTTTTGTTCAATATTTTTCTTTTTTTTTTATTATTTCTTTATCCTTTTGTTCAATATTTTTTAATTATATACAGAATATTTACATATATTTCATAATTTATTGCTTTGCAGGTATAGAAATATTTGTTTATTAATAATAATTATTTCATTATTTTTTACTTCTTTTTTACTTTGTATCGTAATACTGACAATAATATACATGTTTCTTTTATTTCTTTTTACTTGTACTTTAATACTAACGATCGATACTAACAATACTAATTATGTTTTTTTTACTCCTTTTACTTAATACTAACAACATGTTTATTTTTTATTTTGTCTTCACTTTCTTTTATTTTTAGTTTATTCTTTGCAGGTATAGAAATATTTGTTTATTAATACTAATTATTTTCATTTTCTTTTTACCTCTGTTACTTTGTGTCGTAATACTAACAATAATATCCATATTTCCTTTATTCCTTTTTACTTTTATTTCAATACTAACGATACTAACAATACTAATTATGTTTTTTTTACTCCTTTTACTTAATACCAACAACATGTTTATTTTTCCTCTTTCTTTTATTTTTAGTTTATTCTTTGCAGGTATAGAAATATTTGTTTATTAATACTAATTGTTTTAATACTAACGCGTTTTTTACCCTAATTGTTACTTTATATCGTAATACTAACAATACTATCTACGTTTTCTTTTTTTCTTTTACTTGTACTTTAATACTAACGATAATATCCATGTTTCTACTGTTTCTTTAACTCTTTTTACTCTAATATTAACAACACTAACAATACTAGCAATATTTCTTTTATCTTTATATCTAATACCAACGTTACTATAGCTGTTTCTCTTCTTTTTACATCTAATTGTATCGTTACTCTTTCTTTTTTTACTTTTATATATTCTGTATATAGTAATAAATACTTGTAATTTTTTATAATTTAATTCATATTATATCTAATAAAATATACATTATATAAACTTATAGTACAAAAATGAATTTTGAAACATTACAAAATATTTATGTAAAATTACGAATCATCAAAATATTTTAAAAAGTTGCGAAATATTACACAATAAAATTACACAATATTACGAACTGTAAAATTATGAAACTTTTCATATCGTAATATTTCAAAATATTTTAAAAAGTTACAAAATATTACGCTTACGCAAACTTGCAGCGGATCTGAAAACTTATGAAATATTATGTAAAATTACGAAATATTGCGAATGCGTAAAATTACGGAATATTACGAACCGTAAAATTACGAAACTTTGCATATCATAATATTTCGAAATATTTTAAAAAGTTACGAAATATTACTCTTCCGCAAACTTGCGGCAGGTCTGGAAACTTATGAAATATTACGATGCGTAATCTTGCGCAACTTTTTGCACTATAAAATTTCCTGATGACTTGCTCTTACATTAGTATATGATAATACTGGCCATTTGGAGAAAGTTATGGGCCACATTTAACTTTGGTGGACTTGGTTAGGTGGACTTGTGTAATAGGTCTACATAGGATGGAGTATGTTGTAGTAGTATATTAGATGGCTTTGTCTTATCTGTTACTTAGTTATATTTTTTGTATTGATTTTTGCCTTTTTTATAAAACAGCCAAGCATAGCCTTTAACTATAAAAAAAAAAAAAAAGAAAAAAAAAATTTATGAAATAGGTATCATCTAAAAAGAAAGGTCTATATCATATAATAACCTAATATGATAATTTTTAAAATTCTAACCAGAATTATAAAAAATTATGAGTATAACATATAATATATGACAAATAGGATTTTTAATATAAAAAAAATTCTAAGTCTTTAGAATACTTATAAAAAAATGAAAAAGAAAAGATATGATATAGGATGATAAATAATAATCATATGACCTATGTTTCATATACTAGTGTAAATTAAGAAATTTTCAAAAATAAATAATATAAATTATTAAATAAAAAAAATTAGATTTTGCTTTATTTTAATATTTTCTTATCAATATTTATATAATTCTATCAATATTTATATAGTCTTGCCAATATTTATATAATTCTACTTATATTTATATAATTCTACTAATTTTTATATAATTTTGCTAATTTTTATATAATTCTATCAATTTTTATATAATCCTGCTAATTTATATTGGATTATTAATTACTTTTAATTGGCTAATTATATGATTATATCATTTGTTTATTTATTAATTAATTTTTTTTTATTATATTTATTTTTTCTTTTTCTGCTTCATTTATAAATAATAATTAAAATAAACTAAAAATAAACAAATAAAAAAAATTAGCATATACTGTATTATCAAAAAGCCATTATATAAAGAAGTTGTTAAGTAAAACTTACAAATATAGAATATATATAAACATCAATAAATATTTCTTTAAAAAAATAAAGAAATAAATTATTTTATATACTGAAATACTGCAAAAATATTAGATATTTCTAAAATAATTTACTTTCTAAAATGTTATAATAAATAGATAATTCTTTTTGATCTTTATTAATCGCTTAGATAAATTTTAAATTTTTAAAAACTTTTTTTCTTTTTTTAAGAAATATTTTACTAATATTTTATTTTCATCTTTTTTTTTATAAGTTTTGGTAGATAATAGGTATAATTAATATAAGTTTTAAAATTTTGGAAACTTTTTTTCTATTTTTTTTTTAGGAAATATTTTACTAATATTTTCATCTTTTTTTTTTAGATTTTGGTGAATGATAAACGTAATTCAAAATTTTAAAATTTTTCTTTTTTTTTTAGAAAATATTTTATTAACATTTTCATCTTTTTTTTTTTGTAGGTTTTGGTTTTTAATTCTTGAATGATAAGCTGTAAGTAAAGTTACCTGCCAAAATTAAGGAATATTAATATATCAAAATTATTAAAATTATTTTGATGTTTTAATAACTGTCTTCTGATTTGTCAAAGTGCTAAAATAGTTTCAATATATCAAAACTGTTTTAACATTTAAAAAATTTTCTTATAATTTATATTATAAAAAAGAAAATTTATTTATAATTCCAGTTAAAATTTGATTTTAACTAAATTATAATAATTATAAAAAAGTTTATTAATTACTGTATATTATGAATCATATAGTAATAATACTTATAATTGAATTGTAATTAAAAAAAGACAAATTAACTAAGTAAAAGTTAGCTTTTTAAAATTGGTTTCTTTTATAAAAATGTAATTATATAGGTATGATTATTGTATAAAAGACTAATTATACTTGTATTAAAGAGAATTACATATATATTATATAATATTTATTTTATTATAAACTATTTTTTTAAATTTAATAATCAACTAAATTATAATATTTATAAATTATATAATTTAGACAAAAAAGATATATTTTAAAATAATTTAAAAAAAATTATTTGTATATTAGTTTGCAAAACTGATTAAGATTAATATTTTAACAATTTAATAAACAAGCAAATCATTATATATTATATATTATAATAATGTCAATGTAACCTGTTAGTCAAAACATAATATATTAGATTTAATAAAATAAAAACGTGTATAAATAAATTGGTTGATTTAATTTTATTTGATTCAAATAAAATATTAAAATTTACTCAAAAAAAAAAAACTCAAAAATTACAAAATATTTTATTTTATAATATATTCTCACAAAATTTCAACATATTTATTTCATATAATATAGTCACAACTTACAAAATCCTATATTCATATACAATAAATCATTCAAATTTCTTTTTTTTTCATTATATTATAAATATTTCAAATATTGTTAAAAGTTTTTCCTTTAATAGCCGAATTCTTTGATAAAATGTTCTTTCTGACAAAATTTTCAAAAACTTCATCATAATCTTCCTTTACTTCAATCATACCAATTAATTCCAAATGTAAAGGAATCCTTTCATTATTCTTCCACATATCTAGGAAATCCCAAAGATTATATTTAGTGATAAATAAAGGATTCTTTAAATATAATTTAAAAAGAGAATCAGGAGATTGATCGGCCAATAATTCCATTATTTTAGTATATTTTCTTCTGTTCCCTTCACCATCGTCATATTCAATTTGAATTAAAGGTTCTTTAATAAATTCCAATTTTAGTATTTTTAATCTATCACAATGCAGTAATAATTGTTCAAAATCTTCGTAAATAGTATCCTTATAACAAATTCCAAGAAATTCTATTAAAGGACAAAATGTTGTGATAGTTTGAATATAAGAATGAATATGAGAATTAGGATAAATTGAGAATTTCGAATCAATATCAATTTTTCTCAAGGAATTATTTCTTGTAGTTGAAATTAATTTTTGAAAAATATGTAAAGGTTGAAGCCAAGGAACCGAAATATCATTATTATATTTGACATAAAAATTTTCTAGATTTGGTAGAGAAGAATCACTCAAAGCACGTAAAATACTTGTTGAAGATAAAACTTCATTTTCTTCCTTGTGATGCCTTATTCCGCATTCATGATTTAATTTCAAACTAAGTGACTTTAAATGAATCAAAGAATCAAATGTCTCTTTTGGTAATTTCACTTCTCCTTTAAAAGATAAATGAGTCAAAGAATTTGACTGTGATCTTATTTCCTTTACAATATTGGTATAAATAACTCTCTCATTCATCACCATATTAAATTCTTTTAGATTCTTTTGACTACTGATAAGATAAGCCAATCCTTCATTATCTTTATCAAATCTATCCACATTGATTTTTTGAATATTCCTACAAATTTTTGAAATATTTTTGTAAGCTGCCGTAACCAATTCTTGATCATATTTTTCTGAATTATCACAATCCAATTCAATAAGTCTTGAGAAAAACGTTTTTCCTATAACAAATAAATTAGTATCCAATTTGAATGGAACATTTTTGAATGATATAGGGGAAGAACAATGAAATATAAACAATTTCCAAAGATCGTTAATCAAAGAATGTACATCATAATAATCATCCTTATGATGGATCCATTCTTCACTTGTAAATAATAAATGTGCCATCATTTCAATTTCTGTACTATTAAAACAACGTATATAACTAACATAATCGAATAAAGGAATTTTTAATTTTGGTAATGAATTAACTAAAATTTTTTTAATATGTTTTTTAATTACAGTAGTATCTTTTAATAAAGAACAGGAAAGAATTATTTTACAAAGTAATTTTTTATTTTTATTATGTAAATTTGGGTTAATGAATGGATTTTTCCATAAAAATGGTGCGGAAAGTTCACACCATTGTCGATTTACTAATAAACATGAAAATAATGTTGACTGAATTTCTTTACTTTTATATGTATTTGTAATTATTTCAAATGTTTGCCAAAGACAATCTTTAGATAGTTTTGGTTTTGATAAAGGCATTTTTTTATTTTATTTTATATATATATTTTTTCTTCCTAAATAGTAAAGAAGCAAAGAAAAGGGAGGAAAGGTTAAACAAACGACGAACAATTGTAAAAAAAAAAAAAAAAAAAAAAAAAAAAAAAAAAATAATCAAATTATCCTTTTTTTCCGTAATATGTATATATATATGTACAGTATATATATATATGTATAATAATACGAAATAAATGTTTGTTCATCTGATCTGTGATGTATTCATTGCTAATTGCTATAATAGCAAATTTGCTAGCTAGTTTCGACATTTAATGATTTTCAATCGCTGCGGTAAATATTGGAGATCATCTTAGCGTCATATGCCGATAAATTTATATAACTTTTTTCGAGTTACATAAAAGTTTGTTCTCATTCACATGACGATTGGATGATAGTTTTTCCATACGGATTATTAATCCAGGGGTTGTCATGCGATTTTAATAACATGCACTATGGTTACACAACAATAATAATTAAATAACAATCAGCTCATTTCCTTTCATTCAGTCACCGATTTTTGTATTTTCGAGGAAGAAAAAAAAAAAAAAATGTATAATGAATTAAATGAACGTATGAATAAAATGTCTGTCAATGAAGAAATTATAACAAAAAGTAATGATGGTTGTAGTACTGAAGATAAAAAAAACTTAATCGAAGATCGAATCATTCTTAACGTTGGTGGCATCAAGGTAAACAATAATCCCCTTTTTCAGCTAAAAGTTTTAAAAAGTTCACTTTTTTAATTCAATTTTTAAAAATAAAAGTATGAGACATTTAGATCGACATTAACAGCATATCCCGATACATTACTTGGAACGATGTTTTCGGAACGAAATAAAGAAATGATGCATCCAACGAATGGAAATGAATATTTTTTTGATCGAGATGGTTATTTATTTCGATATGTTCTTCAATATTATCGAACAGGAAAAGTTCATTGGTCAGAATTTCTATCATCAAATCAAATAGAAAATAATTTATTCGTGGATAAAGGATTAAAACAACCCGCCTCAGCAGAAATAATGGGATTAATATCAAATAATAAAGAAGGAGGAATTGTGGATAATTTAACAGGATTAGGAGGAGGAAATTATGTATCATTACCATTTACAAGAACAGAACTGGAACAAGAATTATTATTTTTTTTAATTCCAACAAAATCAGAAGAAGAATTAACCGAATCCATATTATGTGAAGAATCATTAAATCTTACTACACCATCATTAACATTTGCAAATAAAGCGGTGGTAGACAATGTTAATGGATTTTTATATTCACTAAAAGAAGTAATGTATTCTTTAGCATCATTATTTGAAAAAAAAATTATGATCACATTTTATCATGATAGACGAGCGCCAATATTTAAATTAATACCACCAAATCCAAACATTATTATGAACGAATTAGCACCTTTTAACGAAAAAATGAAAACCATTTTAACACCTTATGCAGGAGTCGGTTATACCTTATTAATGAATTTTGAAAGTGAAATTGAAGCTTGGATGATTGAAGAAATTAAAGAATTGAAATGGTTTATGGAGAAGCCCAGCGGTTTGCCCAATAGATTTGTTTTATATTTGAGTTTTAATGATAAATTTTTAAAACAGCAAATTTTAAGAAATAGTTTACTCTCCAGCGTTACGAAAGGAGGAAATACAAGCCAAAATTTAAATGCAAATGTAAATGAGAATTCTACATCATCTACCGCAAATGCGACAGGAGAAAGTACTGGAGGTGATGCAACCGTAAATTCTTAAACATCATGATGATGAAATAAATAAAGCAAAGAAAGTAAGATGAACTTTCCAACTCATTTTATTTATTTTTATGATGTTAAATTTAATTTAATTTATCAATTTAGAACGTTCTATTTAAATTAATCATTGATAATTTTAAATTAATTAGATTAATTTTAATATAAAATACAAGTTTTATTATACTAGTATATTTTAAAAATTATACAAATTTATATAAAAAAAAACGAAGCGTATAATTTAAAATGGAAATTCTTTAATCCATTTACCTGAATCATCAGTTAAAACGCCATCTTTAATAAATTTATCAATAACAACTAAATAAGGTTGCAAGTCTTCTTTCACATTAGTTTTGATTTTTAAAGTTAATTTAATATTTCTTTTTTTCCATAAATCCAAAAAATAAGTTAATTCTTGAGGTAATAACCACCAAAGATCATTAAAATACAAAGAATTTAAATTGATAGAAGACCAAGTAATTAAAGCATCTAATAATAATTTTGTTTGCAATTTTCTATCTATATTATAATCATCTATATCATAATTTTCACTTATATGTGCTTTTAAGAAATCAACTTCAATAGAAATTAAATATTCAGCGCTAATTAATAATTGTTTAAAATCATTCAGTAAATCGCTAATATACCAAATTTTTACATGATTAATTAAAGGACAAAAATTAATTATAGATTGAATAAATAATTTTAAACCAATAATCTTTGAAGGAGGTCTAGTAGCATTGATAATTTCAAATTTCTGAAGAAAACCTTTTGTAGTAGAAATTAATTTTGAAAAACAATCCAAAGAGATTTCAAAGGAATAATAATTTAAATGAATAACAAAAAATTCCAACTTTGGTAAAACAGTTAAACCCAATAGAAAATCAATATTATTATAAGTAGTAAATTTAATATGTAATTGTTTTAAATTATGTAAAGAAGCAAGAAATGAATTGTTGGAAGAAAAATAAAAATCTCCTTTTAGTGATAATATTTCAAGTGAATTGGATTTAATTAATAATGCTTGATTAATAAATTTTAAATTTTCTACATGTTGATTCGTAAATAAATTTATTTCTTTTAAATTATTTTGCACTTTAATTAAAGTAGCCAAACCTTTATCATCTTTATCTAAAGGTTTAATAATAATTTTTGATAAATTATGACAATGATTAACCAATCCAATGAAATTTTGACTTATAGATGATTGATTCATTTCTCTACTGATTTCACATTCCAATTCATTTAACCATCTTAAACATTGTTGAGATCCGGGAAGTCTACTAATATTAATATTTTGAGGTAATTTAAGATATTCAACATTATTACATTTTTTCATAAATAAACACCAAATATTTTCATATAAATTATAATCAAAATATTCTTCGTATTTTTCGTTAAAAACAATATTTAATTTTCGTCTATTTTCAATTAACATTCTTGTCACATTTTCAATATATATATAATTAATATATCGACAGTAACTTATATAATCAAATAAAGGATCTTTCATGGGTTTTTCCAAAGAAATTATTCGGTCTGATAATGTAACAAACATGATAAAATTGTTCTGGTAATAAAAAGTTTTTTATTATAATTGTTTTTTGATTTATTTGAATTGGGATTCCAAGGATTTCTCCATAATATTGGCATAGCATTTTCACAAAATAATTTATTTACTAATATACACGAATAAAGAGTTTTATGCGTTATATGAAGATATTCTGATGAATCAACGATATATTCAAATATTCTTCTTAAACAATCTGGATATAATTGTATTCGTGAATTCATAATAAAAAGAATTTTTTTTTTTCTTTTTTACAATTTCTTGAATTTCTTGGAGAGAAAATTCCAACCGTTAGGGAAAGGTAACTAACGACACGTTTTCGGACTTTTAATAATGAAAAAGTATTTTATTTGTATTACAATGTGTTTGTTCCGCAATGTAACACCAAATGCTCACGCGGTATAACCGCAGTAAATGAAACCAAATTGTTAGAAAGATATCGTGACATAATATTTGGACACTAATTATTTTCACAATGCATAAATTAACTTTATTCAAATTACTTATCAAAGGCGATCATCCTCTCTATGTCTCTATGAATGTATTGAAATAACCAAACTAGGTGAACTTTGTTAAACCCCAATACATCAATAGATTCCGAATTCCGATTTAGATATTTTAATCGTAGAAAGACGAAAAAAAAAAAAAAAAAAAAAAAAGATTTAATAACGGATAATTTTGACAAATGCACCATCGTCAATTCATAATATATCAGGAACCTGATTTAAATAATCGCAAATCACAATTCAATGCAATAAAAAAATGTATCGCTAACTAAATACCGTATAGTTTAAAATAATGTTTACAGCTACTTTTACATTGTACTGTACAGCATTATAATACAATGTAAATAATCATTAAACAATGTACAACTTTATTTTTTTTAATATAATAAAACATCTAATAACTAACCCAACATTGTACATCACAATGTAATTTTTTAAAAAATAAA
The DNA here is from genome assembly GCA_015698045.1 of Rhizophagus clarus. Classification (NCBI taxonomy): domain Eukaryota; kingdom Fungi; phylum Glomeromycota; class Glomeromycetes; order Glomerales; family Glomeraceae; genus Rhizophagus; species Rhizophagus clarus. The sequence goes on along the minus strand of BLAL01000172.1, from coordinate 557,766 downwards.
TGCCATATATTTGTTATATTCTGTTTACATGAATTAACCAAACTAGGAGAATCAATATAATAATTATTCGCTTTTTTTAGAATGTTTAGACAGCGTAGAAAATGGGAATTTGATGATAATATCCGTCTTATTGTTAAAATTTAGGGTTATATAACCATATAAGCAATATGGGTATATAACAACTGACTAACCGGAAATCTATTTTTTCCAAGCAGATTATGCATTTTTTTTTTTTTTTCGGATTTCAATTTTTGATTTACAATTTCGTATTGGAATAAAAGAATCTTTTTAGTAATGTTAAATGATTTTTATAAATAATTCAAGCATTCTGGAAATTTACACATCACGAATGGAAAAATTTCAAATTCATAAAATTCTGTCAGATTAAAGAATCTTCCAAAAAATCGGAAAACTTTGTGCGTTGATGAAAATTGAAATCCTGATATTTGTATCACAATTATCATTGTGAAAATTTTTCGCCCACTACAGTTTTTAACGATTATGACAATTATGATATCACTTCGATGTTAATTGTATTCCTTATTTTCGTTAATTCATTAATATACGGCCGAGAAACTGAATAGGATAATCTTCTATTCTCGGCCGGATTAAAATAATTTTCGCCCTCTTTGCTCGGATCAAATATAGTATAGTTTTTCCGTTCCGTATTAATTAGTGTCAATCGCGTCAATCACGTCAATCATGACAATTATGTTAATTACATGACGTACCTATTTATTTTTAGGTTATCGGCCTATCTGCAAATTATGCATCACCCGGGCAGATGGATAATTTTTATTGGATGTTATGGATGTTATTAAGTTTTGATAAAAATATAAAAAACGCATATTTTTTTTGTTTAATAAAAAATTTTTTTTTTTTTTTTTAAAAAACCGCAGATAACTTGTTATATAAATAAACGCGTATTATGAAAAAAAAATTAACTGCATGACGGAGTTTCAAACCATTTGCCGTAATGTTGTTTTTCTGGACGTTGCCAAAAAAAATAATGCGCCAATTGAAACAATATTGGAAAGTCTTATTTTTTCTTTAACTATGAACCTTTAAAGAGGCTTAAATGCTTTTGTATAAATTATAGAAATGATTGTCGAGTTATCTATTTATTCAATTGATACATTCCGAATTAAGTCAATTACGTATGTCATCATGCGAAAAAATCGGAGATTTATTATTTTTTTTTTTTTTCTCCCATTTTGATTTTAAGATTTGGTTATAAAACATCTATTTTTTTAATCAGTTATTCTTGTTAAGTAAGTGAATGAAAGGAAGAAAAGTCTTATTATCAAAGTTTGGTTAGTATTATACCTCCACAATTATTTTATAATGGAAAGAGGAATAAAGTTGTCATTATTACTGTTTATTTTGTTCCTACAAATGACAAACTAGGCATTAAAAAATTATAAATAGAACCATCATTTTAGTTTCATTTTACTCATCATAACGCGAAAATATTTCGGTAAGTGAGAGATTTAATTTTTTGCACACTATTTTCAAAAATAATATATATAAATTCCTTGAATTACAAACAATATAGAAAGTATGGATTACTTTTCTTCTACTGAGGTTTTCGGTATATTGTATCAAGTGAGCTTCGAATTAGAGAGGGTAGATGATGGTTTTTATCTTTCATCTCTCTTTTACTTGGACAAATATATTGTAAATGCTTGTGTTGATTTGGTGATTAATGAAGAAGTTAGATATACGGTTATACCTATTAACTTTCATGGAGAAGTCGAAATTTACAAGTGGTACTCAATATCCGTTTTTATTTTATCAAACCATTGTATAAAGAATATTATATTGAGCATTAAAAATGAATACGGTTTGGAAGTTGGATCATGGAAGATATACGAGGATATTAATTATGGTATATATCAATCATTTTATTACTTCTTTTACTTTTTTGTATTAATTTTTCTTAATTCATTTAGATGTATTACGCGAATTAGATGTATCATCAACAACACCATCAACTCCTCTTTTTTATCCTTCTGCTCTTTCGGAAACGTTGATTTCTCCGGCAACATCGCCAAATCCAAATACCACATTGGTTTGTAGAAATTGCGGTGTAAAAGAAACTCCCCTATGGAGAAGAAAAAGAATGGAAAGATATTGCAACGCGTGTTGTTTATAGTAAGTGTAATGATAATACTTATTTCATTGCAATTTTATTTAATAGAAATTAACATGAATTTCACCGGATTACTTCTTTAGTTTGAAAAGGAATGGGATTAATAGGAAATTGGTCGATAATAAAGTGCTTAGAAAAGAGAGGAAGAAAAAAAGTCGCTCCTGTGCAAAGTGTAATACGAACTCTTCGCCCATATGGAGAAATATCGATGGCAAGACCTATTGTAATAGACATGGACTTGCAGAACTTGCGAAAAGAAAAAAACAAAACCGACTCTCTACCCGTCAATGAGGGTAATATATGTCTTTTTATGACAGAAAATTTCTTTTTATATTTGCAAAGATACCAGAATTTTTCGTATCATTATATCAATCCCCATATTTATTTAAATTTATATATCATTTATATCATTTATATTTATATCAATCCCCATATTTATTTATATTTATATAACCTATTTATATCATTTATATTTATATAACCAAATTTATTATACATAATTATAGATATTCCAAATTTATATATATGTTATATATGTGTATATATATAAAGACACCCATAGATGCTATAAATTTATATATATGTCATATGTATATATATATATGTATAATTATCATTTTTCTTAATTCTTTTAGATGATTATTAAAATATTACTATCTTCTACAAGTTCTATATATGTCTTTTTATTATCTTCTATAAGTTCTATATATGCCTTTCTATTATTTTCTATAAGTTCTATATATGGATTTTTAGTATCTTCTATAAGTTCTATATATATATGCCTTTCTCCTTCCCTCTTGTATTTTTATATCTTAAGAACATAAGTTTTTTGTCTAAGAATCAAAAATATCTTGCTTCAAAATATGTATGATTTCAATACTAAGATTATTAAACATATTATCACAAAAGCACTTCTTGATTAGATCATGTGCTACAAATTTATCAAAATGTCTTCCGGTGATATAAAATTAATTACGAAAAAATTTCTAATAACTATGTTTTCTCCTTAAAAATTATATCTCAAACGAAAATTTGTAATTTATGCGACGTTCTACTAATTTCTCATTTCATTTTTAAAAACTATTACGGTATTCATAAACGATAACATGAATTCCTGGTCTGGTCATAAGCAATAGCAATTCTGTAATGCTGCGGGCAAAACTGTTTTGTAATGGTGAAACGTTTCGCCTTTTGAAGTCTAAATCTGAAACTTGCCGAACCTCCGTAACCCGCCCAAACTTCCGTAACCTCCGTAACCTTAAATTTCAAATTATTTAGTGTCCGAAATTTGTCCAAACCTAATTTTATGTTTTTACTATATTTTATTATCTTAAAAATTTTAAAAATTTTATGGTTTATTAATTTTTATATATAACGTATTATTATAAAATTTACATAGAATCGATTATTTCAAATCTATATCACTTTCATTTTCTGTTTCGTTTACACTGCATTTTGAATATCAATATAATTCTTCTTATACACTATTTTTGTTATCCTCAATAATTTTATCTAAATTTTTAATAAAAACCTCTGCATCTAGATTTAATATCATTAAATACTCTTATCAATATATTCTTCTTCCATAGTTTTAATTATCGTTAGCAATAAACTGCCAAACCTTTTTTCTCAATTTCATATTTATCCGATATATTGTACTGACTGCGCGTGTACTGTATAAAAAATTTAGCCAATCACCACCTTTCGGAGATTTCGGAAGTTTCGGAAGTTTCACCTATGAGCAGGTTTCGGTTTTGCCCGCAACATTAAGGAATACTACTACCAGGCGGAATAAAAGGAAACCCATATTGAAACCAAGAGAACTCGTCAATCATTTCAACAGTGTATATAAAAGGTAATTTTTACAGAGCTACAATAATTAAATTACTTTCAAAATTGATCTTCTAAGGAGATATCCGTATTTTGCTTATTGTATATATATAGAGTATTAGAATAAGGACTTCTACGTTAAAACTTAAAATTATATAATTTTTTATTAAATATAAATAATTATCAAATATTAGCTCACATATCAATAGACATTTCAGTAATAGAATTGTAAAATTGTACTTCCCCGTACAAATATTAACTAACACCCACGGCATTATTCCATCTTGCTCAGATCCACCAAAATATATTTCTTTTTTTTCTTTTCATTCAGCTTGCGATAATTTGTTAATTTAAAAATTGTTGTATTGTACATCTAATTAAATATTGCCGTTTGACATGTAAAAATATCTTTAAAATAAAAATATTCTAGATTTATAACGGAGAGTTTTCTAAATTTAAATTTGAATAACCAAATTTATTCTCACTTTTAAATATCTTATTTTTAAACCAATAAAATCCGCAACATTCATAAAGGTAAATAAATCCATCATTAAATACCACTTTATTTTCATTATAAATACTATAAGCGCATAATAATGTTAAAAAAAACACAGTAGAGAGAAATATTATAATTAGAATACAATGAGTTTTACATTGTTTTTCTTCTTGTAAATTATAATACCAAAATGATTTGTATTCATCATCTGCTGAAGATGTAGTTTGCAATAACATTTGATATTTTTGATAAGCAAATAAATAAGAAAGTAATTAATATTTATTTATTATAATATCAGATATATGTTTGAACAAAGTGAAAATTTTTTTTTACTCAAAAATCGTTTGTTCGAAAATTTTTTAATAGGCTGTGTCAAGTTATCAAAGCCACTTGTGGGATTTACAAAAATTTATTCCAAAAAAAATACGTGCTATCTTATTCTTGGATTAAATCACCAAACCAATAATCGTTAGAAGGTCTTTTTCTTTTATCACCTAAAATTTCTTCAGAAACTTTAGCTATTCTTAAGAGAGTAGCTTCATCAAACCATTTCGCAACAAATTGTAACCCAATAGGTAACTGATTATCATCATAACCCGCTGGTACCGATACCGCCGGTAAGCCGGAAAAATTAACGAAAGTAATAAACATCATTGCATTTGATAGTGTTTCTAAATCTGCTTCTCCATATTTTAACGAGTTCGGATAAATTTTTGGTGCTGTAATTGCCGTACTTGGGGTTAAAATTAAATTTACTTGTTTATTAAATAGATTTGAAAGATTGCGCATGAAACGTGTACGTAATTGTTGCGAGATAACTATATATTCACAGAGTTAATATTCATTTCTTCAAAAAAGAAAAACTTTAAAAGGTAAAAAAAAAAAAAAAAAACGCTTACCATAATCCTGGAAAGAAAGGGTGAATTAAGAATTTATAATTATTTTTTTTTTTTTAGTAAGCGAAAACGAAAATTTCGCAAATTTATAATAATAACTTACCGATGCTTTTGCAAAATTAAACATAGATATGGTTGATTTACTTTCACAATTAAATTTATGAAAGTTTTCTTTATGCTGTTTAGCAAAAGTAGAAATTTCCGAGCCAATAGTAAGTAAATGAGCTAATCTTGCTTCTTCTAATTCAGGTATATCAATTTCAATAATATTTGCTCCAAGTAGCTTTAACTTTTCAATAAAATCATTTAACGCTAGAGTTATGGCCGGATTACAAACTTGTTTATTCCATGCTGTATATATTCCAATTTTCAAATCTGATAAATCTTTAGTATTAAATAAACCAGATAATGTCGGTTTGGGTTGGTAATAAGTATTGGCATCATCTTCATCTTTTCCTGCCATCACGTAATAAGCTAGTGCTAAATCATTTGCGGTTGCTGCCATAGGACCTGACACTGCTACCGTAGGGGCAAGCGGAACTAGATAAACATAAAAGTGTAAATTATTATTTTACGTTTCAGAACTTTTCAAAGTTACATTTACATACTTTCTCCTTTAGAGGAAAATCTTCCACATGAGGTTTTTAATCCGTAAATACCACAAAAAGCAGAAGGAATTCTAATTGAGCCGCCACCGTCACAACCAACCGTGATTGGACAAAGCCCTGATGCAACTGCAGAAGCACTACCGCTACTCGATCCACCAGCATAATGATCAACGTTATAAGGATTACGAGATGTACACACACTCGGATTATTGCCTGTAATACTGTTAAAAAGATGAATGAATGATAAATGAATTAGATAAAAAAAATTGGTTAGATATATCATGGATCTTACCCGAGTCCAATTTCATGCATAGCTGTCTTCCCGACAATAATTGCACCTTTCTCTCTAAGCCTATCAATAACAGTAGCGTCCGTTTCAGCAATAACTCCTCGATTGATGAATGACGTACCGACATTTGTTTCATATCCCTTCACATCTACTTCGTCTTTAACTGCTATGGGCACTCCATCAAGTGGTCCTAAAGAACAATTGTTTGCGTATCGAGTAGTTGATTCAGTTGCCTGTTTTATAATATCTTCTCGTTCGAATTTTATAATCGCGTTTAGAGGTGGATTGCGTTTAAGTGATTCATCTAATTTTCCAATAAGAATTTCACATATCTTTTACGTTTGAAAAAAAAAATACATATATATATATATATATATAAATTTACAATAAATTTTATATTAAAAAAAAAACCCTTAAAATTTGGCTTAATTTACTTGAAGAGGGGTTGCCTTTTTTGTAAGATATGCCTTACGAAAATCACTTGTACATAAAAATCCTGATGAATAATTTTGCTGTGCACTCTCATTTTCCTCGAAAATTTCCAATCCGTCTACCTTCTTTTTAGATTGAAAAAAATTTTTTTTTTTTAGTCACAAAAACGTACAGTATATACTAATGATAAGTACTTTAAGAATACGATACTTTGGTTTCTTCGATTCCGAAATATTCTTTTGGTAGAGGAAGTGGAAGAGTAGTAGGAACTTCATCAAGATTAAGTTTTCTCAAAGCAGTAATTCCTGTATTCCAAAATGAAAGTGATGCAAATCCTGGAAAGTAATTTAACAAGAATACATAAACTCGTAATGAAAATCCATTTATATACGGTGCTACCATTCGCTTGGTAATCTTGATTAATATTTTAAAGAAAAGAAATTAAATTTATTTAAAATGGCAAAATAACTAAAATAAATAATTATTTTTTTTTTACCTCAGAGTTTTCATTTTCTGAAGAAGACGACATTTTTTCTCAATCAAAACCTAATTAAAAAAAAATATTTGCATCTTTTTTATAATTATTTAAGTTGGAGGATCCATAACCAAAAACAAAAATTCTTAATAATAGACTGTGTGAATCAACCATGTGAAACGTAACGGTGTTCAGCTCTTTAAAGAAATTCATAGATTTTCTTTATTTTCCATTCCAAATTTCTCATGAAAACATAATATCGCATGATCCAGTTGTAGTACGATAAGACGAATACCAGTGGTGTAGGTGGTGTATGGTGATGTTTGTAAACATAAAACACGTGAAGTATACACAGACGATAAATAAATCGTTCTTTTCATATTTGGCATGTTTACTATGTAGATCGTTCATGCATGTTATTCAACACCTGTGGAAGTCATACCACTCATCTCTGTATCACTCGTAACTCGTTGTAGTAAGACAAATATTACACAATTAAAGCATCCACCGTATCTTACTAATAATTTACCCCTTGGGATGTGAATTAGGGTTAGGTACGGTATTTTTATTTTTTATTTTTATTTTTACTATAACAAGAGAATCTATGATTAAAGTTACAAAACTATTAAGATAAATTCAATACATATGAAAATTATGTGAGCGTCGATGCTCGATCAAACTATTGCTAATTAAAATAATTAAACTAAAAAAGTTATCATGAACATCTCAGTTGGAATCCGAAGAAAACAACTTGACCCTGCAGGATACATAAAGTATCACCTCCTCCGTGAGGCATCAACACCTTACGCTACCACCTCAAACATCCCTTTAATGATACAAAACGTAAGTTGCGCGATCAACTCACATGATTTACATAATAATCAAAATTATCTATAGAAAACCTAATATTTTGCAGGAGCCCTTCACAATGGTGCTCCTTGTGCAGAGTATCAATACGATGATGGTGCGGATACGGATCGACCCCATAAGAGCGTTTCTTGATCCGAGAAGAAAATACCCAAATTATCCTCCCAGATAGCAAGTGCCTGACAGCGTGGAGACCAGATCGTATGTTTTGTAAACTTGAAGTTCAAATCAGAAAGATTAATTAATAACGAAAAAACTAAAGATTGAGATAAAAATTGTTCTAAAAATAAAACTAAAGATTGAGGTGGTTAGGTACGGTATTTTTTAGACATTCTTAATTAATATTAATAAAATTAATGGAAAATAATTCTTATTTTTAATAAATAAAAATAAAATAGAAATTGATAGAAGGCGTTAATAATAATTTATTTACATGTATTAATAATGTATTTCAATTACAATAATTAACTGAATTTACATTGTGATTTGTGCATTTAAGAAAAGGAATTTATTAAATAAATAAAGACTTGACTTTTGGATGGGTAATATATTATAATTAAAATAAAGTGATTTATACTTTTAATCATTATATTTCATTCATAATAACACTTGTATTAAATCTTTAAATAAGACATTTTTTGGATTTTTATAAGCATATTAATTTCAAAAATTATCAGTAATTTGTAAAAGAATATGTAATTCATTAAAAATTATATTCTCTATTGGAATATTACTAAAAAGAGAAAAACTTATATATATGTCTATTAATTATCTTATAATTTGTTACTATCTATTCTATATTTTTTCAATATACTAATCTTTTTCCAAATTTTTTATATTGATTTTTTAAATAATATAGTATTAAGAATGAAAGTAATTTGTAATAGGACTATTTAATCTAAGACAAATAATTAAAAACTTCTAATTTGCATTTAAATATTATTTAAATTTTCAGAATATTCTGAAACTTCTAATCTGTTTTTTTAATGGTTTTAAGTTTACTAATAAAAAAATTTAATATAAATTTAAATATATTATATATTTTATTATTTAGGTTGCCAGGTAAAACCTATTTGGGATTTTGCAAAATGTCAAAACTTTATTTAGTAATGTTTAAACTGGTGACAAAAGGTTTTGACAATATCAAAACATCTAAACTATGTAAAATATCAAAATTGTGGCAAAATATTTCAACCAATTAAAATACGATGATCTTATACATGGTCTGGTAATTATGCATGAAAATTAATTACTTAAAAAATACATAAATACGTAATTATTAGTTTATGTTATATAAATATTATTATTTAAAAAATATAATATAATAATAATATTTTATATAATTATAGTCCTAATTTCTTTGTTTTTTAATTTTAAACAGTCATTAATAAATTTACATGTAATTATTAAACAATGTTGTAATATTCTGTTTATCATATTTTATTAAAAAAAATCTTAACAAATAATATAAGCAATGAAATAAAACTTCTACCCATACTACTTTCATCTGACAATCTGAAAAATTTCTTTAATATATTAAAAAATAGGTTCCCTTCCTTCCCTTTAACTTATATCTAAAGTTTAGTTTGTCTTATAATTTTGGCAATCTAAAGAAAAAAAAATAAAAGAGGAATTAATATGTTTCTTTAAAGGTTAAAATACTAAAATACATAACACATCTTTACCTAACAACACTCATCAAATTTGCTAAAACTCCAGTCCAAAAGACCATTTTATTTCAACAGAATTCACAATTAGAAAAACGTTCCTACTTCCTAAAGATAGGAAACATTAGTAACATTTTCAAATTAAAAAACTCAAATACTCTTATTTAACTTACAATCTTTTAAAAGTTCAAGGTCAAAATCTATGTTTAGTTGTTTAGGTAAATGTCCACAATTCTACAAATAAGAAAAGATAAAAGAAATTTTATTAATGTTCCCTAACTTTTAATTTTAAAAACCTGAAGTTCAAAATTCTAAATATTCAAAAAAACTAAAAGAAACATTAGTAAAACTCACTAATGATGTTCTCTGAAACTTTGTTATCAACTATTCAGCTTGTCGCTAGTTTAATATTTTTTTTATTAATATATAAAAAATATTATTGATCAAGGTATCATATGATTGTAATAATTACCAATAATATTTATGGTAATTTTGTTTAATATAATGATCTTAATAATCAAATATAAAATTTTTATGTCATATTTTTTAATTCACCAAAGTTTAACACATGTTATAATAAAAATATAATAGTTAATTTCAATATACTGTTGCTCATGTAAATTATAATTTTAAGAAGTCTGAGAAGGCGTGAACAGTAAATAGATTAGTATGCTTTCATAACAGATCACACTTTATATACAAAGACTTGCAGATAAACTGAAGGAATGAGTTTCTTTTTAATTAAATTATAAGAATTACCTATTATCATAACATGAAATAGAGACTACTTTATTTAGTATAATAGCAGATTTGTTATGTTATACATTTATATTTTTAGTTAAATAAAAATTATTTCAATATTAAATTATTAATATTCAGTATTGTATTTAAATTTATATTATTTAAATTAAATCTTAACTGAATGTGATATATATTGTTAGCTTATGTAAATTTATTTATAAGAGATATGCAAAATTATTTTATTAAAAAAAATTTTTTCACATTTTTTTTAAATTGATTTTTACAAAATATTTCTTTAAATAGATCCAATAATACTTATTAATCTAGAAATTCAAAGATCTGGAAAAAAAAACATGTAGGTAGATAATCCTTAGAACTGATATAGTACCATTTTATCAAAAAAAGTAGTGTTACTCCTGAAAAATTTAAAGCAGAATGCAAATATTATTCAAAAATATAAAAGCATGTAAAACACCTATTTTAGAGAAATATCTTATGAATCATTGTTCAAATGTGCCACAACTTGTTTTATGTAAATATATGAAAAAGGTTAGAAATTGTAAAAATACTTCTAACAAGAAAAGAAAGATTGATAAGTTTGTAGATAGTCAAACCACTATAACGGCTTTTTATAATTCAATTAACCTTCTGGATACTAAAATAAATTAAATTAACTATACTTTTATAAAGTTTTTTATTTATTGTGAAATAGCATTTAGAATTGTAAAGCATCCTTTTTTTATAAAAAATTTAACGCTAGTTATAATTCTTCAATATGAGAATACTTATCTAATTATTTACTTGAAACTGAATTATATAATGTTAATAAAAAGATGAATGAGGATATTATAAATCAACATAATTTGACTTTAGGTAAGTAAATACTTGTAAATCTTTTATTATATCTTCTATTATATTATAATATTAATTTCAAATTCTAATAAAAAACAGATTCAGCTTACCTGAACACTACTTGTTTAAGACTAATATGTCCTAGGATGTTATAATCTATTAATTAATATGTCTTAGGATATTATAATTTATTAATTAATATGTTCTAGGATATTATAATTTATTAATTAATATGTCCTAAAGATAGGGTCTATTTCCTCTTTCTGTAACCTGTTAGTTAGTAAATATAGATGAAATACGTGCTTATTTGGTTGCCTGTCTAGGTGCTGAAGTAGTGTAAAAAAAAAGGTGTTAGGTGGCAAAGGAAATTTGTAATTGATTTTGGCTGACATTATGCTATAATTTTGGCTGATCTTTTGGACATATGATTTGAGGTTCCTGACAGAGAACTAGAGTGGTTCTATTAGTTTGTCAGTTTCAGACTACTTATATGTTATCTTGGATGCTGAATTATTATGTCCAAAGATCTGGCTGAATTTATGGAATAGTACTGGTTGAAATTATAGAGCGAATTTTAACTGCGCTTTACTGTGCCAATTACATGATCCTGTTATGATATTGAACACCCTCATATAGTTATGAGATAATTACAGGATAGTGACAGGATAGTGACAGAAATATTCCTGAAATCCAATATATATGCATTTGTGCCACATATTTTTTATATCTAGAATTGGCGGTGCAATATGTATTATTTTGATCCAACCCATTTGATTGCTGGAAGTATGCCATTTTATAATCCAACTATTGTCAGCATATTGGTAGGATATTATAAGTACTTTCACGGTCTGATTATGGTTTAAATTGGACTGAAGTACTGTGTTTGCTATTTTTTTGAGTATTCTTAATGTCCCTATTTGTTATTATACTTTTTAAAATCTCTAATAAATTATTACAACATATGGAACCAAACATGTTTAAATTTACATTACAATTAGCTAATTTATGCTTAACAACAGGTGATGTTCCTGCTGAATGATGAGATGCATTACTTTATCTTATTCTTAAGACTATGGAATAAGAACATCAACTCACCAAAACTAAGTCTATCACATTTTTAGAAACCATGAGAAAGGTAGTAGTCATCAGGAAATTTTATAGGGCAAAAAATTGCATAAGTTTACGATTTTGTAAGTTTATGAAAGTTTATGGTATAATATTTTGAAAAATTTCAAAATATTACATATGTTTACAATTTCGTAAGGTTTATGTGATATTACAGTCAAAATATTACGCAAGTTTTCAATATCGTAAGATTTATGCAATATTACGGTCAAAATATTCTGCAAATTTACGAAACTGTAAACCTGCATAATATTACAGTTAAAATATTTTGAAAATTTACGAGACTATAAACCTGCGTAATATTATGGTTGAAATATTTCGAAAATTTACAAAACTGTAAACCTGCATAATATTACAGTCAAAATATTCTGCAAATTTACGAAACTGTAAACCTGCGTAATATTACAATTAAAATATTTTGAAAATTTACGAAACTGTAAACTTGCGTAATATTATGATTAAAATATTTCAAAAATTTACGAGACTGTAAACCTACGTAATATTACGGTTAAAATATTTTGAAAATTTATGAGATTGTAAACCTGCGTAATATTACTATTCGATTGTTAAAGCTGCGTATGTAGTAGAACATATACAAGGGGCATGTGATACTATTGAATAATCAAAAATAATACAAATACCTTTTCTTGCCTTTTCTTTTAAGTTTGAGAAAGTAAATTTATTTTTATTTACGAATTTTTTATTATTTACAATTTTTATGTTAAAAATTAAAGTAAATTCTAATTTTTATTATAACTTAATAAAAAAATACACATTTAATACTTGTTCGCTACTATTTTATAAAATAGTACTCAAGCTATACGGCATGGATGTCAGTATCAGTCACAGTCCAAAAAAAATGTAAGTCTCCAGCCAATATTTGGTATAGACTGGGCCTAGTTACTCACTTAATAAATAAAAAAATAAAAATAATTATCTTTTATGATACGTAGGTAAGTTTCTCCTTCTCTTACGATCATCATGCGTGACTAAAATTGATCAAATTTATCAAATTTAAAACATGAACGTAAATATTAATTATAAATTTTATTATAGTATAATTACTCGGCCTCTCCCAAAATCTCGTTCTAAATTTGCGATAATATTTTTAGCTGGTACACGTCTACAGCCGCTGCTCAGGATTTCCATTACGATAAAGGACATAATTCTACACTAGTTGAAAAAGGACAATTCGGCCTAAATTTGATCAGGTCAAATATAAGTCGAATGATGATCTAACCTATGTCAAATTGAGGCCGATTTTTTTGGCGCATTTAGGGTGCCAATCGTCTCAAATTCGGAAAGAAAATTCAACTATCATTTTACCTATATTAGGACATTATTACATATTTATTCGACCCTAAAAAAAACTATATTCGACTACTGTATGTAATCTGAATATAATTGATAAATAGGTTGAACTAGAGGTTTTTCAAGGTCGAATAATAAAGCATTATTTTGTATTTTATAAGCAAATAAAAACCATTTATTTTATATATATTGACGTATATAGTATATAGTAATATAAGATAATTATATAAACCAACCCGCATATGATCAACTGTACAAAAAAAATATAAAATATCCAGTAATAATTATATAACCAAAAAAAATAAATATAAAATATACTAATAATATTCGTCTGCATCAAATATTTCATGGAGTTCTTCGTCTTCCATAGCCCTTCCTTTTCCTTTTCAGTTTTTTTCAGCTTTTTGTTGCTAATATGATACAACATATGATATAAATAAAATTAATTAACGATATTTGCGACGTAAAAATATTAAAATAATTCAACTTACTGTTGTCAAACTTTCGCCGATCTCATCCAAATCTTCAGGTCTAGTTGAATTCATTTCCGCCAAATTTAACAAGAAATCTGAATATGGCTCTGTTAAATTCGGTTCTATTGGCACACGATCCTCATAAGATTGAATCAAATCATCAACCATGTCATCATATTCGCTAACGCCAATTGTTTCGTTTGTTTCATCTGTCTCGTACATTTTTATTTTATCGAGCGCTCATTCAGGCGTATTCTCGAGAGGTTTACTAGACATGAAGTAAATATCATCATTATAAATTCGCTCCTGTTGCTTTTTTGCGCGTTGAATATATTCTGCTTTAGGGTCTAATACGTCTCGTAATAGCTGTTTTAACTATTAAAATAAAGATAAACAAATATCGAATAAATATTAAAATAGGTTAGGAGCAGTAATCACTTTAATACCTCGTCTGAACGCCATGACCGATCATATACATGCAAGAACCGCTTATTATCAAGCAATTTCTGTCTTGAATCGTCTTCAGAATCTGATTGCTCAATGGAATGACAATCATTCTGTACAAGCATTGGTAATAATTCGTCTTTATCGAATTCCTTTATGTTGGCGTCATTTCTTTCGTATAATTTTATTGCCGCCTTTACTCGTCTATTTTTTTCTGTTGAATATATAAAGATTAATTTCAAATGACTAAAAAGAAGTGCATTAAAATAAAATACTGCTCACTTCGGACAATCGCGCATTCACGTGCATCCTACGGTCAACTTTGTCTAATTGGCCTGATAGTTGTTTCCGTTGTCTATCTCTTTTATGCTTGTGAATCGATCGTAACCAGTTCGACAATTGGGTTACAGACGGATTATAATATCCACTCATCAACCTCTTTAATTCAGGTATCAATTTTTCGTATATCTTTGCTGTCTGTTCACTAAAAGTCTTGCCGTAATCCAACCAATATTCTTCAGGTATTTGACCTTTCAAGAGGTTCTTCATTTCGTCCTAAACAATAAGAGGAAATAATAAAAGCTGTATATATACATTAACACAATTTGGCTGCAAATAGTCTTGTAAAATTCTTACTCTTGCAGCTGAAGCGGCAACTTCATCAGGTAATTTCTCTCTCAATTTTAATCTTTTATTGGGACGTTTTGGTGAATATTGCTGCGGAAAATCGATAGTCTTTTGAGGTGTGCGAAGTTGCTTGAGCCGTTGAAGTTCTTCTTGGAGAGTTTTATTCTCTTTACATAATTGGTTCGATTCATCACCAAAAATTTCATTAAACTGCCGTAGTAAGGAATTCTCCTCCTCGACCCTACGAACACGGTCTTGCAAATTATCTATTTTTCGTTTCATTTCTGATACTTTGACCTTTTCCTGATTCAATTCGTTCTGTAGTCGAAGGGTTTCATTTTTTAAATTTCCTAGCTCTAAATTACCTATTTTAAATTATAAGGATATGTATCGAATAGTAACGAACAGATGTAATATAATAAATATTAAAATATAACAAAAAATTCAGTTTACCCACTTCTTCATTACTCGGTCAAACATTTCTTGGTGCTCCTTCTTCGTGATGTGAACGGTAACTTTTTGGTACATTAATATTAGGATATCTTTTAATAATATCAGAAGTTCGTTGAGATTGAGTTTGAGTTTGACTTAATGAGGCTAAAATATCTTGCAAAACAACGAGTCTAAAGGGAGCTGTAGTATTAGTATTTAGTGATGTTGGTGTTGAAGCAATATTTCGTGGTGTGGCAATATTTCGTGGTGTAGATGAGGCGGTGGTATTAGTTGGTGTTGACGCTCGTGGTGTGGCAATATTTTGTGGTGTAGTATTAGTTGGTGTTGACGCTCGTGGTGTGGCAATATTTCATGGTGTAGTATTAGTTGGTGTTGACGCTCGTGGTGTGGCAATATTTCGTGGTGTAGTATTAACTGGTGTTAATGCTCATGATGTAGCAATATTTTGTGGTGTAGTATTAGTTAGTGTTGACGCTCGTGATGTGGCAATATTTCGTGATGTAGATGAAACGGTGGTATTAGTTGGTGTTGGTGTTGAAACAATATTTCATGGAGGAGTTGATGTTGTATGTGGCGATGGTGTAGACGAACCAGCAATATCTGGTGAAGGAGCATTTGGTTTTGATGGTTTCTTGCGAGCCATTATTGTTTTAAAATTATTTTTATTTTTTATTATTATTTTTTAAAAAAGAAAAAAGGGCGATTTTTTTGTATGGAACGAGGAAATTAGACCACTATTTATATCTATTTCTTTACTATCAAATTAGATTTTTAACAATTAACGATCACAAACATTTGTATAAAATTAGACTTTCAATAGGCGTGATTAAATTAGACTTAAACTTTCGCATCAAATTAGACTTTTAATTAATTAAACATATATTAAACATATCAAATTAGACTTTCAATCATTAGCCGTTAATGATCAGATTAGACTTAAACTTTCGCATCAAACTAGACTTTCAATTAATTGAACAGTTAAATCGCATTGAGTGTGTGGTATGGTATATATTTTATTTTTTAAATTTTGGTTTTTGTTTAATTTTCTATTCAACTTCTTACGTCTAATTTTTCGTATTCGAATTTGTCTATTTTGTTAATTATACCATCAATATCATTTTAAAACGGAATATAATCACAATATCACTAAAAATTTGACATCACTAAAAATTTGATATTAATAAAAAAACCAAAATATCACTAAAAATTCGACATCACTAAAAATTTGATATTAATAAAAATCACTATTAATTAAATATAACAAAGTATATTATAACTTTATTCAACGTAAAAATCATATTACAACTTTATCGTATCTGACTTTTATCAAAAAATGAAAAAAGGGGAAAGAAAACGCATTGCTGCTAATATCATAGATGAATATAATAATCCTAGTTCATCGACCTCTGAACAAACATCTACGGAATTTACGATCAGAAAATCAAGAGAGAAGGTTCTGTGCTTTTGCAGCCATTGTAATGGGAAAATGGTCGATCCGCGTACGAAAGAGGAACATGAGCAAACGAATGAGCAAACAACTTCTTTGAAACCATTAAATCGTGATAAGGCTCTAACGTCTCAAGAGTTAGTAGAACTGATTGATTCGACAATATCGTTAGCAGAACCACAAGATACGACAATGTTTATTGATACACATTCTGATAATGATACGTATGAGGAACAGAAATATATATTTCTTCCACGCAAAAAAAGGGCAAAACCAGGCACATTTTATCGTATCACTGAAGTTGAGCTAGTCGCTGAAGATTCCTCTTATAATGTGCCAGCTGAATATGACACAGATGATATCTACACTAGTGAATCTTCGACATAAGAAGATTCTCCTAATGATGAAGATAACGATTTTTCAGATAATTTTGAGAATTACTCTCATCCTATATTCGACATACCGGATATTTCAGACACACCAGATATTTCAGAATTACCAACAGATGAATTAATTAAAGGAATTTTGATATGGATTATGAAGTTCAGGTCGAGTCATAACATACCAAATACCGCAATTGAAGAATTAATACAATTTATTAAAATAATATTGAAAGTATGTAAAAATATCAATTACGAATCATTTCCAAATTCATTGTACATGCTAAGAAAAAAGTTAGGACTTTTCGATCGATTTACGCAGTTTGCAGCCTGCCAAAAATGCCACAAATTATACAAAAAAGAGGAGATAATATCAAAAGATAATAATACTATTATGAAATGCAGCCATGTTGAATTTCCAAATTCGGCTACAAAGAGATTAAAACAATGTCGTACTCTTTTAGGGAAGAAAATTTCTTTAAATAATAGTATATCAATTGTTCCTGAATTAATTTATCCGGTCTCAAGTATACAATAGCAGCTTTCTAGTATGTTCAAGCGGCCAGGATTTGAAGAATTACTGCGGCATTGGACACGTCATTCAATAATTGACAATGTTCTATCAGATATTTATGACGGCCAAATATGGAAAAATCTTAAGGAATCGTCTGAACAAGGGTCAAATAACTTTTTCCGACCAGACAAGACTGATGCTCATCTAGGATTAATGATGAATTTGGATTGGTTCCAGCCTTACGAAGGAACAATTTATAGTACAAGTATAATATACGCAGTAATATGCAATCTACCTCGGGATGTTCGATTTAAGCCCAAAAATGTGCTTATACTCGGCATATTACCAGGGCCTAATGAGGTTAAATTGCATAAAGTTAATCATTATCTTTCGCCAATAATAACGGAATTAGAGTCACTTTGGAAAGGCGTGAATCTTAATCGCACTAATGAATGTCCAAATGGTAAAGATATTCAAGCTGCATTAATAATTGCTTCGTGCGATATTCCTGAAGCTCGAAAATTATGCGGGCATATCTCTGCCCTCGCATCATGTCATCGATGCGAAAAAAGGGCCAATAATCGTAATTTTGGTGGCATGGCGGATATGAGCGACTGGTTTATCATGAAAGATCCAGTAGAGTATCGTCAAAAGGCTTTGGAATGGCGACGATGCAAATCTAACGCAGAAAGAGAGAGATTCGTCAAGGTGAATGGCGTAAGGTGGTCTGAAATATTAAGACTCTCATATTTTGATCCGATTCGGTTTGTTATTATAAATCCGATGCACTGCCTTTTTCTAGGAATCGCAAAATGGATAACAAAATGAATATGGATTGATGAAGATGTATTAACAGAAAAAGCTCTTCAATCAATTCAAAAGAAAATGAGCGAATTTAAGCTACCATCAGATTTGGGGCAAATTTCTGGTAAAATCCATTGCGGTGAAGGTTTTTCTAACTTCACCGCTGACTAATGGCGCAACTTTTTCCTAATATACGCCACTGTTATGTTATGGAATCATCTTCCGAATAAAGATCGCAAAATTCTTACGTATTTCGTAAGAGTTTGTACGATTTTGGTTAGACAAATTGTGGAGATTAACGATATGAAAGAAGCCCATGAACTTTTAGTAAAGATAATTAAATTGATCGAAGAGCATTATGGCGAAGGAAAAATAACGCCAAACCTCCACCTATCATTACATCTATGTGAGTGCTCTTACGATTATGGATCCCTGTATTCGTTCTGGTGCTTTAGCTTTGAACGAATGAATAGCGTATTAGGTAATTCAAATTTAAATTCATTTGCTGTGTCGATTTTTCGAATTATATTATTCCATTAAGCAAAGATTAATAATAAAATATTTATTAGGATCGTTGCCTAATAGCCACCGCCAAATTGAACCTGAACTAATGCGTCGATTGATGACTGAAACACAAATAAACGATATTATCAGCTCAAGTTCAGAAGTAATCGGCATCGAATTACTCAATAAACGACCTTCTGTCAGTTCTCTTTCCGAATTTCTAACAAATGAAATATATCAATTTTTGATGAATTCCAGAAATATATTGGAATCACCAATTACTGGTTGCGAGGAATTTCCGGGTATATTTTTAGCACCGTGATCTGAAGATATTCGTTTTGATGAATAAATCTACGATTTACTTATTGAATATTATAAGAATACATACGTAGATTCTATATTCAGAAAACCGTTCACAAAAAATTTACCCAATTTGACGATCGTTATCAACAAAGCGAATCGATATGGAAGATGTCAAATCAGTGCAGAAATTTTTGGATCTGCTGCTGCAACACGACATATTAAGAGCTCATTTGTCTTAGCTAAATTTATTAATCGTGATGGGAATAGCGTCGATACTTACCCAGGTCAAATCCAATTTTTTTTCGAACATATCGTTCATTTATCCTCCCATAATTTGACACACAAATTGGCTTATATCAAATGGTACAAACTGGCAAATTTGACATCCCGATTCCATTTCAGTATTGACGATGATGTCGAAACTTGTAACGTCGAATTATGGGAAAATAGTTTTTATTTGAACAGTAGAGACAATATAATCCCAATACATAACATTTTAGGTCAATTTATATCTGTAAAATACAAAAAATCAGATCGATCTAATTCCAAAGAATATTTAGCCATTATTCCTATAAATAGAAAGTTCCATTTGCGTTGATTTAATATAACATTTATACTAGTCTGAATTGTTTAAACATTTTTTAACAAATATTGTATCATTGTTTTTTATTATACTTAATAATATTAATATAGTAAATATATTATAACCATTATTTAATATAGAAAAGTGACAATTCGGCCATTATTTGTGTGAGGCCGAACATAGTTTAATTTTTATTATACGCAATTTGACCATCATTCGGCTGGATCGAATCAGAGTCGAATATAGATTGAATTGCATATCATTACTAATTTAGGTCGATTTTTTTAAAAATTGGCCGAATTTAGGCCAGATTTTTTGGAGGCCGAATATTCCTTTTTCGACTAGTGCTAAATATCAAAATCAATTTGAATATTCGATAAATATATTTAATTTATATAAATGTAATTTTATTTATTTACTTACATGGTAATTCCTGATGAGGTTCCTCCACTTTTGGCTGCACTGTTACCCAGAAACCCTCGTACGAAATATTTTATTTATTCTGATTCAATTAAATGGATTGGTTAATTTGAATTTAAATTCTAAAGCTCACTGTTCTTCCAGTTAAAGTTAAGGATTATGATGAAAACTATTGGAATGAATTTGCTGACACTTTGGCCAATACCGCCCATTCATCTAATGACACAGTAGCCTTGCGGGTTGATGATTATACTTCCTCATATGATATTCATTTTGTTTATAATGATATCGTGTATAAATCCAATCTTCAACGACTCCTCAAGCAACATTATTATTCCACCTGTATGATGGACTTATTATTATTAAAACGTTTTCAGTTTACCTTTTTACTTTGTAACAGTGACGACTATATTATTGACTGAGAGCTTACTTGGTTCACTTTACAATTTTCTCTGACATATGATGCTTCTTTCACTGCTCAACATGCTTCTCGGCACTACACCTTCAAATTCAAGCTCTTTCTGAATGATTTGTCTTTGCTGGAAAAGCTGAAAATTACCCGTCCTGATCTCTATATAGATCTTTTGACCTGCCGTTCATGTTACGACCATAAGGAAGATTTGATGCATTTAATCTTATGCTCCAAGCGTTGTAGTGCTACGCATCAAATCCTACAATCTTACCAAAATTATTTGTTTTCCAAACTTAAAGAGGCTTGTGAGCTGATTAAGGTTGATCCTACACCATCGCTTGCGAAGCTTTCTTCTCTCTCCTGTTGGAAATTTTCTCCCTCCAATTGGCCTTCTTATGCTCTTATTCACGGTTGTTTACCCAAGATCTTTGTTGATCTGTTTGTTAATTTATCCATTCTCAGGTCATCTGCTATGAAAGTTGTAGCTGCGATTCATAATCATTTCATCCACTGACTTAAAAACAAGTTTGGAATCTACGTTCTTATGATAAAGCCAAATGGGAAGACGTGATGAACATTACTTTAAAATTAAAAACCACCCTCCGGCCGTCTAATTTGCTTGCAGCTACATATGTGCCTTTCTCCTCTTTACCTCCTCTGACCCCCCTCGTGACTTCACGTGTCTTAGGAACTGATTGGTTTAAGAATTCAATAGTTTACAGGTTACCATGGTATAATTATTTTGTTGGGTTTAATGGGTCGTCTAATGGTGCTACTTAGTAACAGCTTTTGCAGGATGGGATGTTGATTTTTACAGTGGGCGTTTTATCTGTTATTATGTTAGCATAGTTGCTTCTACTTTGGTTGGAATATATCAAAGGGGAAGATCTAGGGAAATTTAGTGTAATGTGATTTGTTCTTTTTAGGATGGGTTTATTACTTTATTTTTACTTGGGAAACTATATAGTTTTATTTTTAGTTAATTTTATTTTATTTTGTATCTTTTTTATGTTTGTGAAAATTGTATCGATTCAATATTAATTAATAAAGATAAAGGCTACTATGCCATGTTTGCCTTGAATTTAAATTCTTTCTTAAAGAAATTATAGATATTAATCATATGAACCTATTGGTAACAGAGTCTCAAAAATCATGGCGGCTTCTACCATTAATACTGTGGTAGGTGCAGTTTCTGTCTCAGCATATGTCAACCAGCTCATTTATCATAGCCCAGTTCTAATGGACGTTATAGTGGAAATGACGTGAACGTGTGTGGCGAGGTATTATTAGATTAGATTTGATTTTTATAATTTGATTTTGGGATGAGTAAAAATTTGGGTAAAAAGAAAGTCGTAAAATGTTACTTTAAATAAAATTTGAACAATACCTCTTTGGTTTGATTTTATTTCTCGTTTCAATTAAATTTAATTTATTACACTCTCATCATTAAACATATTAATTAAATCTCGTGCAGATATGGATTATCTAAATATAAATATTATGATTAATAAAAAAAAATCTTAGTTTGATTTCATATCAATATATCATATTTAAAAATAAAAACAATTATATTCTGATTAAATATTTTGCGTACATTTCTTAAAAAAATCATAAAAAAAATCTTGTACATCGTACATACATGCAATTACTAAATATCATCCCCTTATGATAAATAAAAAATTACGCAACACAAATTCAACATAAATTTAACACAAATTTAACAAATTTAACGAAATTTGGCTAAAATTAATAATTTTTTACCAGAATTATTAACACAAATTGAACACAAATTGAACACAAGTTTCAGTCACAATTTATTTATATCACGCTCATGTTGTTGATAATTAAATAAATAAATCTGCATGATATGATTGTGCATGATTGCATATACAGTATCGTATTTTCTGGCCAATCTGATCCTTGCATGTGATTTAATCTGCACGCGTTTTTTGTCCTATTTATTTTTTGTCTCTTTATTTCTTTATTTTTTTGTTTAATATTTTTCTCTTCTTTTTATTATTTCTTTATCCTTTTGTTCAATATTTTTTAATTATATACAGAATATTTACATATATTTCATAATTTATTACTTTGCAGGTATAGAAATATTTGTTTATTAATACTAATTATTTCATTATTTTTTACTTCTTTTTTACTTTATATCGTAATACTGACAATAATATACATATTTCCTTTATTTCTTTTTACTTATACTTTAATACTAACGATCGATACTAACAATACTAATTATGTTTTTTTTACTCCTTTTACTTAATTCTAACAACATATTTATTTTTTATTTTATCTTCTCTTTCTTTTATTTTTAGTTTATTCTTTGCAGGTATAGAAATATTTGTTTATTAATACTAATTATTTTCATTTTCTTTTTACCTCTGTTACTTTGTGTCGTAATACTAACAATAATATCCATATTTCCTTTATTCCTTTTTACTTTTACTTCAATACTAACAATACTAACAATACTAATTATATTTTTTTTACTCCTTTTACTTAATACCAACAACATGTTTATTTTTCTGCTTTCTTTTATTTTTAGTTTATTCTTTGCAAGTATAGAAATATTTGTTTATTAATACTAATTGTTTTGATACTAACGCGTTTTTTACCCTAATTGTTACTTTATATCATAATACTAACAATACTATCTACGTTTCCTTTTTTTCTTTTACTTGTATTTTAATACTAACGATAATATCCATGTTTTTACTATTTCTTTAACTCTTTTTACTTTAATATTAACAACACTAACAATACTAATAATATTTCTTTTATCTTTATATCTAATACTAATGTTACTATAGCTGTTTCTTTTCTTTTTACATCTAATTGTATTGTTACTCTTTCTTTTTTTACTTTTATATATTCTGTATATAGTAATAAATACTTGTAATTTTTTATAATTTAATTCATATTATATCTAATAAAATATACATTATATAAACTTATAGTACAAAAATGAATTTTGAAACATTACAAAATATTTATGTAAAATTACGAATTGTCAAAATATTTTAAAAAGTTGCAAAATATTACGCAATAAAATTACAAAATATTACGAATTGTAAAATTACAAAACTTTGTATATCGTAATATTTCAAAATATTTTAAAAAGTTGCAAAATATTAAACAATAAAATTACACAATATTACGAACTGTAAAATTACGAAACTTTGCATATCATAATATTTTGAAATATTTTAAAAAGTTACAAAATATTACGCTTATACAAACTTGTGGTGTGTCTGAAAACTTACGAAATATTATATAAAATTACGAAATATTGTGAATGTGTAAAATTACGGAATATTATGAACCGTAAAATTATGAAACTTTGCATATCATAATATTTCAAAATATTTTAAAAAGTTACAAAATATTACTCTTCCGCAAACTTGCGATAGGTCTGAAAATTTATGAAATATTATGATGCGTAATCTTGTGCAACTTTTCGCACTATAAAATTTCCTGATATAGTTAAAATCATTACTCAGAAACTTTCTCATATTATCACTAATAATAATATTTTGAAAGGAGGAAATCATGCAGCACTACCTAGTAGTTCTACTGAAATTCTCATTAGAATCATGAATTTGATTATAGAAGACGCTAAAGTTAAGAAAAAATCTTTATGGATATTATTTCAAGACCTACCAAAAGCGTATAATAGAGTTGATATCGAGATGTTGGAGTTAACTCTCAATAGAATTAAGATCCCTAAAAGAATCGTTCAACTTCTTGTTAATTTATTTTCTAATAGTAGAAAGACAGTTATTAAAACAACAGGTACAACTCAATTTTACAAGGTGCTTATAAGAATAGATCAGGGTGAAGTAATTTTACCTTTTCTCTAGACTATCTACTATGACCTATTCTTGTGCGAAATAAATAAATTGCAATTGGGCTATATAGTAAATCAATCAATATTTAAAAATGTTCAATTAAAAGACCCTGATAAAAAAGCAGTTATGATCACCTCTTAAACTTATATGGATGATGTATTGTGGATAACAGATACATTATATAAATTAGAATGTATATTACAAATAGCAGACGAGTTCAATAAGTTGAATAATATTCAGATTAATCCAGAAAAATTCACGTTAATGACTAATGATATAAATGCTCTTAAAGATAAGTTTGTTAAATTGAATTTTGGATCTCATGTTCAAGAAATTCAATTAATACGTCCAATTGAATCAGTTAGGATCTTAAGTGCTTGGATAAATCTTAATTTATCTAAAGTATATGTAATCAATCAATGTAAAAATATCATCACTGGATATAATAAGATCATTAGAAACAAGCAACTTACAGTTAAGATAATGAGATACATTTATAACTAGAGTTCTGCAAAAAATCTGATCTGATTGAATCTGATCTGGATCTAATCTGGTCAGATCCAAATCAGATTATAGTATTATAATCTGCGAATCAGATTCAGATTCCAAATTTGAATCCAAAGTTCAGATTCAGATTTGAAATTATATAATCCAAATCCGTCGAATTGAATCCATATCAGATCTGCTGGATCCAGATCAGATCATAAGATCTGTTAATCCAGGCGTTTTTATTTATAAAATTGCAAAAGAAAATACCAGAACAGATAATTCTGGCGTTTTATATATATGAAGTTGCAAAAGAAACGTCAGAACAGATAGTTCCAGCGTTTTTTATATACCAAGTTGCAAAAAACAAACATCAGAACAGGCGATTCCATGTTTTTATTTATAAAATTTCAAAAAAATGCCAGAACAGAACTGTGACCTATTAAACATGCCAAAATGGCGGTCTTTCACATTACTTTATGAAAAAAAAATGCTGAAATCAGCATTTTTTTTTGAATAACTCCGTTTATTAATGGAAAAAACGTTAAATTATTTTTTAAATAAACGATTTAGAAAAAATAGTAAATCATTTTATTTTATTAAACAATTTAGGAAAAATCTGTTAAAATCATTTTTTATTTATTAAAACGATTTTTAAAAGAAACGTTAAAATTATTTTTTTTATTAAAATGATTTTAAAAAAAAGTAAAATCATTTTTTTTTGTTAAACGATTTTAAAAAGCGTAAAATCATTTTTTTTTATTAAAACGATTTTAAAAAAACAGTTAAAAATTGTTTTTTTATTAAACAATTTTTTTAAAAAAAAGTTAAAATTGTTTTTTATTAAACGATTTTTAAAAAACCATTAAAATCGTTCTTTCATTAAAACATTTTAAATAAAAATGTAAAATTATTTTTTATTAAAATGATTTTTTTAAAAAATACGTATTTTCATTAAAATGATTTTGAAAAAAAATGTAAAATCGTTTTTTATTAAACGATTCTAAAAAAACTGTTAAAATCATTTTTTTATTAAAACAATTTTAAAAAGAACTGTTAAAGTCATTCTTTCATTAAAACGATTTTAAAAAAAAATATAAAATCATTTTTTTTATTAAACGATTTTAAAAAAGCGTAAAATCATTTTTTTTATTGTTATATAAATCCAAATTTGGTCAGATTCAGATCAGATTCGGGTTAGATTTGGATCAAATTCAAATTGGATCCAGATTTTAAATTTAGGTCTGCAGATTAGATTCAGATTTCAAATATATATCCGAATTACAGATCCAGATTTAAAATTGATAGATCTGGATCCATCCGATCAGATTTAAATCTGGTAAAATCTGATCTGATCTAATTCGTGCAGAACCCTATTTATAACGCAGTCATAATTCCAAGCATTAAATATAAATCACAACATATCATTTTGAAGTATCAACTCTTAATACTCTTATACGTACATTATTCAAGAAAAAGACTAATTTAGTGATGACAATACCAAATTGTATGATTCACTCAAGTTTAGGGTATGCAATCAAGGATATATCAACCATTCAACTCCAGCATCAAGTTACTAGATTATAAAATCAATTTTAAAATAAAGGATTACTTGGTATGCTCTCTAAATTATACATTATACATTTACAACAAGAAATATTATCTGTTGCCAATGTACTGACAGAGTGGAAAATTCATTCGAAAAATTTAAAAATTAAATATAATTTATTTGTTAGTACTTTAGCTATCATGTATAATAATAATCTTACGTGCCAATCTAATATTGAGCGTAAAATAATAGGAGGACAACTACCTATTATGCAAGTATTATCTTCAGATATGTTATTTAAAGATAAAATGAATTATCACCTACAACGTCACAATATTTACTTTTTAAGTCAAATAATGGCTGCTGATGGTATACGTCTTCTTATATATTCAGATTTGCAACTTCAATTAGGTATTAGTACTAAAGGTCATAAACTAAATTGGTACAAACAGATAGAACAACATTGCATAATAAATATTGCAATGTCAAGAAAAGTCAAACCTAAATTTATAATTAATAGACAATACTATTTACAAGATAGTAATTTTCAGCTAAAAATTTGAGAAAAAAGTAATAAGTAACCTTTTATAGTGATAAGCTGAACTTTTCTCATTTTGGTCGTATATTGTCCAGTGATCAAACTCCTATAGTAGAACATTGAATACATAACATCAATGATGATTCTATTTCTCCATCGATACAAGCATCAGTTTTAATTCAATGTACTGGTTGTGAACTTAAGGATATCCAATCAAGAAGTAAAAGAAAAACAGCTAATAATAGGTATCTTTTATTTATTAATAAAGAAAAAATTATCGATGTTAAAGCGCAGTCCATACAAGATGCATATATATTAGATTCTTTAATGTTTGAATATATAACTATGATAGAGAATAGAGTTAAATATAATACAATTAATTCACAAGAAGCATCTATTAGAAGTATGTTAGATTTTTTTCATCCCATACTCTTGTATAATTAACTTAAAAATATACAAGATACAGTTAAAGGTCAATTATTCTTAACAATATATACAGATGGATCCTTTAAAAGTCACTCAAATACTAGTATCAGTATGGGTAGTACATTTAAAATTATAGAAACTAATTCTATATTCCAATGTTAGTTACAAAAGAATCCTTTAGTGATTAAGGCTGAGTTAATAGCTATTATAATGGCACTTTTATGTTTAGATAAAAGCACAAGAGTTATCATTTGTACAGATTCTCAAATAATAATTAATCAATTTTTTAAGATTAACATATTATCCATCTTTGCAGTTCAAAAATTGAAATTACAATATAGTATTTTGTAGATACTTTTTATTAAGTTGATCAGATTTAAAGATTTAGTTGTTATGTTACAAAAAGTGAAGGCTCATGATTCTAATGATCATAATAATGTTGTAGACAAATTAGCTAAAGAAGTATATAGTAAAGAATGTTTGGTAATTAATCCCAAATTACTTGCCTATAATGGTACAATATGTTGGAATCACAAGCTTATAGAAAAAAATATTACACTTATAGTAAAAGACATTAAAGAAACACATTATATCAAACAGTTCTTAACATTAAATAGAAATAAATATTTCACTTTACCATCTAATTTGGAATCATTCGATTGGTCCCTTACTTTTAGATACATCAAAGACAAATTTAATGATTCATCTGTATTTGATTCTAAATTTAATTCTTTTAAAACTAAATTATATGTTGAAGAATTATCTACTCAAGATAATTTATGTAAACGATTATTATCAGTTTACACTGGCAGCTAGAGATATGCGCTGTGTAATACTAAATTAGAAACCTACTAACATTTATGATCATGTTCTGCTACACAAAATATGAGAGCAGAGATAGTTCATAATTCTAAAGATCAATTATTTAAATTGACTATCCTGTTTATACAGGATAATGTTAATATTGATTACAATGATATTTTCACTAACATAGATAATCTTGATTGTTGGAACTTCTCAAACATTAGAATATTATATTTAGTCAAAGAGATCATACCTAAAAGTTTCAGTAAATTTTTAAAAGAGTTAAAAATCCTTGAACAAAGTAAATATAAAATTACAAGAGAAGTCATTGATACATTAGTCTTCCAATCTAAACATTTGATTTGGGAACATCGTAATGTTTATCAAGTTAGATTAGAACAATCACGTGGTATAGATTCTTAAAAGAAAAAATTAAAATCTGTAAGAATTAAAGATAAAAGGTCTGAATAGTATATTTAGTAAGTATAAGATATGGATAAATGAGTATTTCAATATGGGTGGTCATTGGTCAAATTTTTAAGTTTTTCGTGACTTATATCACCATTGACTCATAATAACTAGTCGGCTGTATTCCTTAGAAGCAGTAGCATAGAGAATATAGTTAATAGAGAAATATTTTATTAATAGTCTATATTTATATAGATTTTAATGTATTTCTTAACATTTGTATTATCAAGCATGACCTACCATGTTGATAATAAATAAATAAATAAAAAAAAAAAATAAATATTATGTAATTAAAATAAACCTGATTTATTAAATATTACTAAAACTAATATATTAACCCACACTTCAAGAAAAATAAGTAATGTATTTATTACATGAAATACAACGACGCCATTGAATGATACCTTGATTAAAGTCTTTCAATTGTTTATTCTATGATTTGTGCAAGTATTTGTTATCAAATTGGAAGTGAGAATCGCACACTCCTAGTCTTGGCAATATGCCATCTACTTCTTTAATTGCTTCTCTATCGATTTGCCATGTACCAAATAAATTTCGTAATTGTCTTAATTTCATTTTTTCTCCACATCGCTGAATTTTTCCTTCAACAAAATCAATTACAACGCATGGTGTAAATTCTACATTTTCCGCATAATTTATAATTTCATCTTGTCCTTCAAATGCTTCATAATTATTTCCTACCTCAAAGTCTTTTAAATAAATATCATTATTAAAATTATTGAGTGTTTCATTAAAGTTTTCTAAAGAAATTATTTCTTGTTCAAACTCATCAAAGTTCATTTCATCATTATCTGACAAAAACAGAGAAGGTGGGGAAGAAGATATTTCGTATTCTTGTTCTGACATTATGAGTTGTATATTTTTCTCTTGGTTAAAAATTAGCCAACTTTAAAGCCGAGATGCAAGTTATTAAAGACTTTTTTTTATTTAAGTAAAGACATGAATCTTTTTTTCTTATCTCAATCCATCGATTTTCTTAGTATTACAAACCACGGTTAGACAACATTTTTATACGTTGAATTATAGTCGAAGTTTAGCAATTTTTCGTTTGCCAAATGAGTTGGGTATAGTAAAAGTTGCTCAATATTTATCTAATTCCAATAAAAATTTGTAAATAATAAATTTAAAGAAATAAAAGATTTTTTGTAAAATTTAAACAAAGGTTATTATGTAGAATTTTTTTTTTTGGCTTATAAACCATTTTATCAAAACCAATAAAAAACGTATGCTGATCATATACTAAAATAGACTCCCCATGCCGATTCCTAATATGACCACTGAATATAAATTTAAAGTTTTATAATTAAATGATACATTTTTTTAGTGAACTACTGTATATAAATATAATATTTAATATATATATAATAAACTATAAGATCATTAATCCCTGGGTATTTTAAAAATCCTGTGCCCCCCCTATGTATAGTATCCACCTGTATATAGTACCCCCAGGTACAGGCTAAAACCCCCAAAATTTGCAAGATACCTGGGGTACTGTGGCCTGTGATATACAGTATATTTTTTATAAAAATATACTGGATTTTAGTCATGCATAATAATACTAAAAACTTCTTATATAATTTTTTCTAATCAAATTTCTTTTTAACCCTAGTTCTTTTTTTATACTTTTTTTTTGCTATCTAATAAATTAATAGATTTATAAATTCAGATTCTATATAAAATCCAAACAGAATTACTTATATTAAAAGTTTTTATAAAGTTTAAAAATTTTTTATAATAATAATTCTCATTCATGAAATTATCAATATTTTCTTATTCATTTAACTTGTTAGCAATATCATCCCAAAAGAGTCATTTCTTTTATTTGGAATAAAATAGTATTCCATATTTCTTTATTTATATTCATTAATAAAAAAATAAAGCTGAGTATCAGATCACTATATTTTTTGTATGGTAGAACTTAGAAGAATTCTATAAAAAAGTCAGTTTTATGAAAAATGTTAAGTGATATATTAGATTATAGTGAGAATGATAATTTGATTAAATAATAGTTAATGATAAAAATTAGATCTACCCCAGTATTACCATAAAATTTTTTCACCTTCACATGACTTTAGCAGGAATTATGAGATTTGGCCAGAATTAAGAAATTAATATGTGATGAATAATGTGAGACAGATAGGATTTTGAAATATTGTTTCGAATACTTATGAAAAATGAGAAAGTGGAAGGATGAGATACGAGTATCAAAATATTTAAGGTCACGTGGAGGTGAAAAATTTTATGGATTAGCCGATCATCTCGTGATTTGAGAAACCCATCTACCATGCGCAAGTCATGCGCATAGATTTTGTAAAGTGGCTAGATTATATATATGTAATAATAACATAGTCATTGCAAATTTGAACTGATTTATAGGTCATCGTGATGTAATTTATCTTGCTGCTTATTTAAACTCGTACATTTGCGCCTAAATTGCTTTCCTTTTTTTTTTTGTTCGTTCGATATAAGAGTTATTACCAACACAGCAAATTCCGTGCAAACTTTTAAAAAGCAAATAAAAGAGAAAATTAAAGATATTTTTAACGACGTTGAGGCCGGTCGGTTAATGCTTTGGCAAGTATGGATGGATAAAAAAGAATATTTGAACCTTAATTCAGATGTGAAGAACATAAGTATAAAAAGAGAGCTCAAAGGAATTATTGGTAATTACTGGACGAAGCAACCTCTTAAAGAGTTTATCCATGTCATTGTCTACTCTCCAGATTTAACTATTTTACGAAAGATGGATAGTATAATGAATTGTAAGTCTGGTTGATCCCTTTTTTAATCAAGATAATAGTTGTAAACACTGCTCAATAAAAATTATTTGTCTGTAGCTTTGAATCCCGCAAATATATCTCTACAACAGCTTTATAAAGAACAAAATATCAAACATGGAAGTATATTGTTTTACAATAGAACCTATAAAAATGTAGAATTTACGCGCAAATGCAAAGTTTGTATTATTTACCGCTCTTATTATAAAACGGTATAACGAGTTCTTTCTAGACTTGGCTAAACATAATTTTTTTGCATCAGATTAAAGATATTTACGATATTAAGAAACTCTCGGTCATTCTTACCTCTACTGACAATGAGGAAATTTTAATGTCATTTATAGTTTATCTGAGCTCGAATTGTATATTCTCGAATCAGATGATCGCTTTAAAAACAACGCACGGGCTACCGGAAATGCCTATGATTGGTTTTCATCATAGATAAGGATGTGAATAAAGGAAGTATTACTCAACTAAGGAAACAATATGTTAGAAACAAACTGACAGGTTAGTACGTTAGAACATTTAAAATATTTGAAATGTTAATGAACCGGAATTATCTTGAACACATTATGATACACATAGAAAAGAAGAAAAAGAGAAAGAAGAAAATGTGAAAGAAGAAAAAGAGAAAGCGAGGCTTCTTGGTAAACGTAAAATGCTTCCAATCTTAAATCCTCTTCGAACTAAATTGCTTGATGAAGTTAGAGATGAATTTGCGACGGAATTTGAAGATGATGTTCCATTTTCTTATGTGTGTGGGGGATTAGTAGATGATAAGGAAGTTATCATTGCTTTCGTGAATCAACCAGAAGGGACACCTGTGTACTTACCGACTGAATTTAAGGGCTTCCCTGTGTTAATCTCCTATGAAGCTCTTGTGTTATATCACCGTTCCTTTCACAAAGAACTTATTCCTGGAATAAGTATCGGTAATGGTAATTCAGAAGTATCGCAAAATGCAATTACACTTGGAGCATTATTTCAAAATGCTGCAGAACCAGATAAGACATTTATATTAACTGCAAACATGGAGTAGGAAAAGAGGGTGACATAGTGGTTCAACCAGGAACGCTAGAACAGGTATAATGTATATATTACATATTTACTATTATAAATTACATGTGCCAAGGTTACGAAATATAATTTCATTGGATCAGATTCAGCTCATAATTATATTGATTATGCCTTTTGTGAAACTGAGAAGGATCGAACAATTCCAGAAATACCAAATGTACCACTTGGAAAAGATATACAAATCCGTAAAATTAAGACCTCTGTAAGCGATTTATTTTATCTTCCTTGAAATTATTCATATCTTAATCTGTTGTATAGGTGAATGTGGTGATTCAGGTGCAGCAGTATTTAACGATGAGGGTACATTATGGGGGATCGTTATCGCAGGGATTATTGAACGAGCGTCTTTTGTGGTCCCTATTCATTTGATTTTGGGCGATGTTAAAACAAAATTTAATGGTTTGGAATTTACTCTAAACGATGATGAACAGGAGAAATCTTCTCAGAATGATACGAATTTAGAAATAGCCGGTTGTTCTAATTTAAAAAAAATGGAGCTATTTTAATTACTTTATAATCTTTGTATAATTTTTGCAAAATTTCTACTACAGTCTATTATTGAGATATAAGCCACTGAAAAGGAGGTGGTTTGGTTGTCAAATACAATGCAATAAAATTTCAAAGGTAAACAGTAAATATAGTAAATATAGTTATTTTTATGAAATAAATTATGTAATTAATTTTTGTGGCTGGCCTTGACAGAGAGAATAAAGCATAGCAATAAAGCATGTTCCAGCTTTTACATAATGACAATTCCTCTTTTTATGCATTCAAAATAAAAATAATCTACTTTGTAAACTTGTTCACGAAATTTTGCATAGAAAAAAAATTTGTCGATGCAAATGCCCGAGGAGGATAAAGTGGTGATTCACCTATGAAGATGAAGCATAGTTCCTCACCACTTAATGGCCACAAAGCTGAACTGAAGTATTGTCCTATCTTTCTGGATTCCAGGATATCATTCCCTATTTGTCTGAGAACCATTTCGAATTCAAGAATATGAAAATTTTCTCTGCTTTATTCACAATGATTTTTCAGATACAACAAATCAGAAAATATTAGAGAAACGATACGTGGATCTTAGGCCATTTAATGTGTTAAGATAATTCGATTTTTTCATCACAAGTATGAACATCAAGACTTTGGCATGAGGTTTCATGTACTACATTTTTTATAATATACAATCATGCGAAGCGCCGTTAATACTGTAGAACTGAAAATAATTTAGCCGTTATATTGACATGATCTTTGTTCATAGTGATCTGATAACTTACCACCAGACATGAACGAAGTAAATGGATGGGGCCAAATCATCATGAGATCCACAAACTGAGAAAAATTATTAAGTTCTTTGAACTAGTGCTTCGATTTGTGAACAGTTCCTCTCAGCATTTTCATATTAATTCAAGGATTGGTTAGGAAGAAGTTAAACGGATTTCATTCGGATTGAAGCACTAGAACAAGGAGAGTAATTGAACAAAGATGAATCCGATATTTTATTATAATATACTGTACTTATTATGTAAAAACTGCTATAAATCACTAAAAAACTGTAAATCGTTATTAAACACTTATAAAGATGGATTTAGATAGCAATCTCTTATTAAAGCTTTCATTATGATCAGGTGCAAAGTTTTATGAAGAAAGTAAAGGGTTTCATCCTAGCGGATCTCCAACCAATTATTTATATTGTAGTGTGTGACTCACTAATATTCATTCCTGATAACCTTATAGACCTTTCACACTATGCAAATAATTACTCTACGAGATGCATTATTTCCCATGTAACTTTTTTTGTTAAAATTATAATAAAAATTGATCAATTTTTGTTTGAAAAATAATGGTTCTAATAAAAATTTTAGGTATTATTGCAACATTAAAATAATCTATTATAAATTATTTGGTATAACCTAAAATACATTATTACAAATTATTTTCGAAAATTAATAATATTTGATATCTGATATCTATTAATTGATCTAAATTATTATACTAAAGAACAAATTATGGTCTAAAAAATTTGGTATAATAAAAAGATTAAAAATAGAAAGATAAACCGTATATTTTTTTTTTTTAGAAAATTTAGCTAAAATGATCTGTAAATGATCGGCAGGCCAGTTAAATGCACGCGTATCATGCATGGTAAGTTATTTTAAAATATTTTTGTAGTAATATATTTTAAATTATAATATTTTTTTTTTTAAAAAAAAAAATAAAATATAA
Organism: Rhizophagus clarus; assembly: GCA_015698045.1. NCBI lineage: Eukaryota > Fungi > Glomeromycota > Glomeromycetes > Glomerales > Glomeraceae > Rhizophagus > Rhizophagus clarus. Next base: position 522,429 of record BLAL01000172.1, on the reverse strand, counting down.
TAGAGCAAATGATTTTAATGTTGCAATAATACCTAAAATTTCTATTGAAATCCTTATTTTTCAAATGAATTTTTGATCAATTTTTTTTTAAAATTTCATATAATTTTCAGAATAAGTCAACTTTACTTATTTCACAAAAGACAATGTTAATTAATAAGTAAAAAAGTTTACATAGGAGTATGTTTACGCAACAGTTGTACTAATTTATAAGCATGCAGGGAGTTACTATACAGCAGTAATTAATTTGCAGTTCAACATAACGATTGGAATAACCCAATAGATTTGATTAATAAGTTGAAAGATTTAAAAAACTTCGATAGTGGATTTCATTTTAAACATTTAAAAGCGTCTATTTTAAAGTTATTAAATAGAAAAAAATTTTCAAATTTGATTTAAAGATTATTGATAAAATTTATGAATTATTTTAAGCGCTTTAATAAAGTTTTTTTATATTAAAGATTTTTAATTGAAAAATTTGACGGAGAAACGCAGATTTCATGGGTGCACCTATTGTTACACGAATTGCGAATAAAGTTTTAAACAAAGGTCAATTTTTGCATTGATTTTCATGGGTTCAAAAAATATTTGATTATCGGACTTGGTTTTACCACGGGGAAATTCTGTCTTTATACGCAATGTAACACAATGACGAAATAAACGATTGATGTACTATAACTTCTTATTTTTTTCTCCCCCCCTTTACAATAATTAAACGTGAAGATAATAACCAATTAGGCGAAGCTTGGATTATTCTTCTTTGTTAAATTGTAGTCTCTTAGTCTCCTCTGCGAATTAAATTCATACATACGGTAATTTGTAACGATATTGAAATTCTTTTTTTAAAAGAATCGGAATTAAAAAAAGAAAAAAACAATTAACAATGAATCGTAGGTTTTTTTATTTATATGAATTGTTCTAATTTTAAATAATTTTTTTTTATTGTAAACTTACAAATTTGGGATAATTCAATATTGCACGCGAAAATAAATTTACCAAGTTAAGGAATCGTAATAAATTTATATTCCAGAAATATCCAAACTTACCTGACATCAAAGAAAAAAAAACTGCTTGATGACATAAGTTTAATGAATAGTGAAATTTGTGTAAGAATTATTAGTTCTGCAAGGTAAAAAAGAAATTTTACCTTTTTTGTAACAATCCTAACTTAAAATTCTTTGCTTTTTATCTTTAAAGTTTAAGTTCATGCAATTTAGAATTTCATTTTTACCCAAATATGGCAAATTTTAATAAGAGAACTCTTTTTTTTTCAAATTCCCCCTCAAAAAAACTTATAATCGTAGGACGAGACTAAATTCGATCATGAAAGAAAATCCTTGTCTTGATTGATTTAACAATGCATACTGCATATATTACGAACATCCTTGATAGTAACACAAACAAAAACATTGATTGGTTTAATCAACTAAATTGATCCGCAGAAAAAGAGGAAAAAGACAATCCTTGTAAAATCTAAATAATTCGAAAATTTTACGTCAAGATTGATTTAATTGGTGATAATATATCTTCTTTTTTTAAAAAAAATTTCTTATAAATATGCTCCTTTTTACGCCTCTCTAGTTTTCTCTCATCATAAACATTCATTCTTTTCTGAATAACAAAAGAAGAACGTTAAATAAAAGAAAAAAAAATTCCTTAACCTATTTCCTTAAATTCTCTTATTCCTCATCAACAAAATGAAAGGAACCGCTATAACCACTATTACTTTAGCAATTCTTTATTTGACAACTCCATCAGTTTTGTCATCCCCCATCGGTAGAAGAGACACGCCTGTCTCTCTCCCTGACTTGAATGGTATTATTTCTAGTGTTCCAGTTGACACTCCCAATCCCGGCACTAAAAGAGCCCCACCTGTCCCACCTGTCTCTCTCCCTGACTTGAATGGTATTATTCCTAGTGTTCCAGTTGACACTCCCAATCCCGGCACTAAAAGAGCCCCACCTGTCCCACCTGTCCCTCTCCCTGACTTGAATGGTATTATTCCTAGTGTTCCAGTTGACACTCCCAATCCCGGCACTAAAAGAGCCCCACCTGTCCCACCTGTCTCTCTCCCTGACTTGAATGGTATTATTCCTAGTGTTCCAGTTGACACTCCCAATCCCGGCATTAAACGAGACATAGGTGCTGACGTAAATCCTGGCGTCAGATTGGGTACTACAGTTGGTTCTTCTAAACCTGTTAACGTAGCTCCTAAACCTAACGCTAAAGTAGGTACTAAACGAGATGGCAAAAAACGACTAGTTGACACTAATATAGGTGTTGATGCGTTGAATGCTAATACTGGTGTTGTACAACCTAGTAATAAACGAAATGTTAATGTTGATGCAAATTCTAGCGGGTTGAATGCTAAAGTAGATGGTAATAACAAACGGGATATTGATATTAATGCAAATCCTAGCGGTTTGAATGCTAAAGTTAGTGGTACAAAACCTAATAACAAACGAGATATTAATATTAATGAAAATCCTAGCGGGTTGAATGCTAAAGTAGGTGGTAATAACAAACGGGATATTGATATTAATGCAAATCCTAGCGGTTTTAATGCTAATGTTAGTGGTACAAAACCTAATAACAAACGAGATATTAATATTAATGAAAATCCTAGCGGGTTGAATGCTAAAGTAGATGGTGTAAAAGCTAATAACAAACGGGATATTGAAGTTAATGCAACACCTAGCGGATTGAATGCTAAAGTTGGTAATACAAAATCTACTAAACGAAAGGTTAATGTAAATGCTAATGCTGATGTGGTAAATGCTAAAGTTAATAATTAAAAATGTAAAAATCTTGAGGCTAATACCGGAGGATTCTGTTTCAAATTGAAGCTAATTAAAGTAATAATTCATTTTTTTTATTATTCTTCCAGAAACCTTTTACCCAATATATATATAACCACTTCAATTATTATAAATATTATAAATAATTTATTTAGCAATTAGAATTTTTATTAATATTTTTAAATGTATTTAATGTACTTTTAATATTTTACACAAATAGAATTTATATATATGTTTACGTGTTTTAATATTTTTCTAGTATTAACAAATTTATAAAATTTTATAATATTTTTGTTACTTTTTAAAATGTATACCAGTTTAATAATTCACTAACAAAAATAAAATGTGATCTATTTCATTTTATATACAGTATTATTTTTGTATAATATAGAATGTTTTAAATTCGAGCCAGTGTACTCTTAATTCGTTATAATAATTATAATTACATAACGTTTTAAAAATATACCATATTATTTAGATAACTAAAGCCATCGTAATACCGGTCAAAGTAAGGCATAATTCGATCTAGCGTGCTTTATTTCGTTTATAAATAATCATAATTACACAGTGTTTTAATAATTGTCCGGAGCGAAGCGAAGGACTATATATGTTTATGAACGTTAATGACATATGAAGATCACATGACAATATACGAAGTCCGGCCGCACGCGTTGCGTTATTGAAAATTTGATAAGTGAAAATTTTGTAAAAAAGTTTTTTTCGCTCCGGACTCACAACGGTCTCCGTTTTCTAGTATACTATATTATTAAAACACTGTTACAGTATTTGAAATTTAATTGTTTCCGAAACTTTTGATCGATTAATTGATTATTTTATAGCGAATATTATGACGTTTGGTCGACCATTAATAGCAAATCTAAAAGTATGATCACAAATCGCAATGCACCAAAACCTTATACAATTTAATTTGTGATCATCCGACATCCGTGAGTCGAATATATATAATTTTGGAGATTATGTTTTTTTATCAGTGAGAATCTAGCATACGCAAGAAAAAATGCAATAACTTGACTTCTATTAATCTAAAGACATGATTAGATGTGTCTTGATGGGACAAATTCAATAAGCTAAATTTCATTTTCTATAATCACTAGATCTTTAAAAATGTTAAATTTATAAATTTTCTAAACTTTCAACTCTTAGAAAATAGTTTTAATGATTAAAAAACTTACCGAATTTTTAACTAATAGATAGCCAAATGGTACATATTTTTAGTATGCAATTGGTATTTTACAATTGGTAAAAAGCCAGATTCTCCATATTATAAATTGTATCAAAATTATATATGAGCTTTTTTGCAGTCTATTCACGGATCACGAATTAAATTTTTAAATTCCGTTCGATATTACATAGAAATTTCTTGCATATTTGATCGATTATAATGGATTTTAAATTTATGAATAATTGATTCATAAAATTAAGTTCCCCAGTAAAGAATATGACATTAATGATATATTTAATATACACATTAATACTAATAATGTCTGATCATCACAATACCAGTCAAAGTCGAGCCAGTGTGCTTATTTCGTTTATAAATAATCATAATTTCACAATGTTTTAATAATAATATACCATTAATAACATATTCTTTACATATTAATTTAAGTCATCTTAATATCGATCAAAGTCGTTTATTAACGATTTTAACAAAGATTTAGATTTATATATGTATAAGGAATCCAATTGTTTATTTTAAAAAGCTGGACATTATTAAAGAAATGAAAACTTTAATTCATATACTGTATTATTAAAAAAAGTCGTGTGAAGTAAAACGATATGGCTGAAATAGTTTGACTGAGAACAAGATTTTTTCATATATTAATAGTCGAAGTTACCAAATATTTTTAGATATAATATTTTAAAGTATTTTTTTTACAATTTTACAGGTTCGACCAAAAAAAAAAAGAAAAAGAAAGAAAGAACAAATACGGAGTTAGCAAGTACATCTATCTTATTAATTTAAAGTGCTTTTTAATTGGAGATTCAGAGTGGATATTCTATTATAAGTTGAGAAGATTATTAGTGAATTACTACATTGAAGAAACAAATATTTCTGAACCAAATATTCCAAATTCAACCTCACAAATCATATTTGACGTAATTTAATTTGCTCTTTTATTATAACAAATAACAATAGTGCATTTTACTATATAATGAGAACACAAATTCAATTTTATTTATTATTAAAATGAATTGATAAGTATGAATATGCAGTATATTTATTAAAATCAAAAATGAGAGCTGTTATATGCGAGCCCTTTTTTTCATTTTAAGGGAATATTTTCCTAAATTATGGAATTGTGTGCAAACAAACAAAGACAAGCGGGTGGATAAAGCATATGAGCATAGGTAAAAATGATATTACCTATCAGTTTTTTTTTTTTTTTTTTTTTTTACTAGGAAACGGAAATCGTTAAATACATCGTCGGACATCCGGGCAAATTCGTATAATCTTTCGTAAAATTAATCGCAAGATGAATTATACTAAACCTATTTTACAAAAGTCTGGACTGAAATTAGTTTATCAAACAAAACTGTGGCAGTGGATGCATCAACTTGATAAATTAGTAAAGATATTTGGCTGATGTCAACACTCGTTTCCACATTGGATTGTCCTCTAATAAGTAGTATTGGTTTCATGATAAATTATTTGCATGTACATGTATGTACGTAAGTACAATATGTATATGTAAGAAGATAATGAAAATGCCAAGGATCGTGACTATCAAAAATTTTATATGTTTAACCACATTTTTTGTCGCTAATAATAATGTAATACACATAATTACCGGAATGTCCCCTTTTCGTATAGTTTAAAACCTCATGTGTGATAAAAAAGAACAGCAGCAACAGTAATCGTTTCAAGGGTAACCCATGCATTTGAAAATGCCAAGGGTTTTAGTGTGGTGATGTGCATGTACCCAAATACTTTAATCGATTGAAACCATCATATTATGTAATTCATTACTTCATCCATTTTTTTTAACAAATTTTTAAAGGTTTCAAAGTTTAATATATTAATAAAATTAACGACGAAGGAAGTAAGTGAATGAGTGACGATTTGATTTTTCTGCTGATGCTCGGTATATAGTTTATATAGTTCATAAAAATTAAAAATTAATCAAAAAGTGATACGAATTTTAATTCCATTATTATTTAATTCTCATTGATATAATATAATGAAGTAAACAAATAATGTATTTAATTAAATGTGAAAAAAAAACGTGACACGATTATTTATGAACCATGCGAACAACATTTTTTCCGAATTAAGTACAGTATATAAACTTTTGATTTATATAGATCTATTCCGATTCTATATCTGCACACAATAACGTTGATTTATCATAATTCCGTTCTGGTTTATTTTTTTTTTTTTTTGTTTTAAAAATAAATTCAAGTTGTTTTCCCATTTAGTTAATTCGCCCATTTTTCGACAAAAAAAAAAAAAAGAAAAAAAAAATTATTTCCATGGAAATCTATAATTCTGAATAAGACTTTTATGACTTCATGAGGATTAAATTTTTTTTTTAAAAAAAACGTGTGATTGAAATACAAACAATATTAGTGTCACTCTCATTTAACGTTCTTTTGAGTTACATGCAATCAAACATATCAATGATTTCTATTTCTTTACAGTCACACCAACAAAATTAAATCCGTAGAACTTCCAAGATCGATTATTAAAAAAAAGATATTATGTAAAGGGTTGAAAAATAATAGGATTAAAGTGATAACACTTTCATTTCTTGGCGAAAACATTTCAAACTGGTCGTGCAACATTGTTTCATTCGTTATGTCACATGATAATATAATTATTTTCAATTTGGGAAATAATTTAATTGCATAAAAAAAAATAATATTCTAAAGAAAAATATCTAACAACATTCTTTTGTACTTTATTAAAAAAAAAAAAAATTTTAACAACTCCGCCATCCCCGTATTATTATTAAAGATATGAACATCGTGTAACATTGATCATTTAACATGAAACTAATTTAGGAACACAAAACAACCCTTTTTAATTACTTTTGTACCAATAAAATACTAAATCTTTATTATTTCGAATAAGGAATATTTTTTTTAAAAAAAGAGTTTTCTGCAATTTGACCGTCTATAAAAAACAAAATAGGCCAATATAAATAGTAATAACTTTTTCTATCCCATAAATAAAACATGATTAATTAACTTTTTATATCAAACAGGAAATTTAAATGTTACACACGTAGTTTGTTTATATTATTTCAATAATTATAATCACGTGATAGAAAATCGCGGCTCAGGTTTTTGCCATTCGCTCATTACACAAATATCAAAAGGCTTATACATTTTATATAGTAAATAATTGAAAACATAATGAGAAAAATCTATATAAATACATGAGTTTGCTGCCTTCCTAATTTTTTTCAAAAAAAAACTCCTTCTGATAACTGATTTCTTCTTTTTTATAAATCAATCATAACAATTGTTTAAATTGTTTAACAGGATTAAACAAAACAAAACAAACATCAATCCTTTCTTTAAACACTCATTACATCAAACAAAATGTTGAGCACTAAAGTTATCAGTCTTATTACCTTTTTGGTCGTTATAGTCGCTGTTGTTCTTTC